>ML976977.1:1209857-1339757 GCA_010015675.1 Byssothecium circinans | reverse complement strand
AAGTCCTGGAAGAGAATAGGCATCAAACGCTCTCCACAAGCCTTGTCTTCGCAAGGAGAGCTCTCTCTCAATGATCTTAATCACCTTTACGAGAAACTTGGCAATGATCCCTAAGTAATTAAACTCAATCAAGTCAACCCAACTCAACTTAAACGTCTTGAACTTAACTCAACTCAACTCAACTTAGACCTCACTGATTACGTTATCAATTAACTCAACTCAACTTGAAGGCCTCTGAATGCAACTCAACTCAATTTTGATGGTCAAATTGAGTTGAGTTGATTGTTGACAAGTCTAAACAGCCAGTCGTTGGAGCGTATTTCGTACCGCATAATGTGCGGGTTTCCCCTGTTGAGGACGACATGGATGTGGCTACCATGGTATGATGCGGAGATTGTCGGAGAAAGACCCTAGCAGAATGCAGAATATATGCCGGGCCCCTTACCGAGGAAGAGCTATGACGGCCGATATGGTGATGGTTCGGTGCCAAAATAGGATATGAGGGAAGGGGTAGGTGGAAACTCATACCATTGTGTGTCAGAAGACTAGCAACGCTTTTCAAGACTTGAAGATGTTGAAGAGGAGGAAAGAGAAACTTAGACTGGAGATGGCTAATTATGAGTCAACAATGCATTCAAAAGCAATTAAAAATAGTAATTCAATATATGAGCAAAAGGCTTCTTCCCAAGAGATCCCTCAACCATTAGCTTATGCAGCCTTGCTTAACGAAAGCCGTCAAACCCATGGTAGATCTAGAAAGTTCATAGAGTGCCTTGCCGTGTGCATTATGGTTTTTCCTTTTTCCCTTTTTTTTGTTCTCTCAAAGAGTCGATCTGATCATTTCTTTTAGCGTTAAGGAATCAACAAGTTTTCGAGTGCGGTCCGGGTTCTCGAGGTCGGCACTGGCTGTTTGGACCATTCGTAAATGACTTCCAGTCCATCCATTCCTCAAAGCCCACCTCTTTCATATGCCATTAATCCACCGGTTCAGGAACCGGACACCTTGAACAGCATCCGCAAGTTGCCTGCTCATCGGCGGCCCTTGAATAGTAGCTTGAAAAGCGATACAGCGTCATGCTAAAGTTGCGTTGACTCCGTCGTCCGCACAAAGCTTCAGCCCTGCCAATCACTGGCCCGGAATCCTGCTTTCCACGAGCGCCTCTGTGTTGAAATGAGGCTCTGAATGAGTAGGAGGAAGTGATTGATTGAGTGATCGAGCAGCAACTACAGAGAGAAAACTATACATAAGGTGACGGTCACGTGAAGTGGCCATAGTCATTTGATACAATCACTTGACCGGAGGCCGTCTTCAAACACTCTGTGCTTGGATTTCATAGCGGCCGAAATGTAGAAATGGGAGGGAAGCCCGCATGCTTGTGTCTTCGCGCAACAACTGTAAGAGGAATATACCTCTCCATAACCAGTCCCAATTGGAAGTTTCGCCACCACGATACAACCACAAGGGAATTATGTATTCGATCGCTAAAGGAATTATTGAGTGGGGAGTGGTAGAAGCGGATGCTTTGCAGAGAGATGCGAGCTCGATGAACATACAGGCTTGTTGGTGACAGGACAGTTGGATATCTGGTCGTACGTAACGTTTGCAGACGCCGCGAATTCATCATGTAAGCGCACACGCATAATGCGAGCTTTAAACTCATCTCTTAGCGAATGGAAGAAGTTAAGGAAACACCTTCCTGGAGTTCCTTCTTTTTCACTGACTTTCACAAACGCTATAGTGTTTTCGAGGCCAAGTTCAGAACCCGCGGTCTCGAAGTACAGTTGCCCGGACACCTACTTGAGTTTGTTGAACTCTTCGGTTCTTTTATCTTACTGATGACGACGGATGTAGAGCAATCCCTTGGTTGTGGTTGGATCAGTCGAGAGCGGACAGCACAAACCCATAAATGGAATTGCGAATCTCCGCACGAAGTCTCATGAGCGGAAAGGATACAGTACCAACTGAGATTTCTGGTGATATTGGCCTGTTTGTGTTCATATGGGGTGTGGTGTGTCCGGGTTGGATCGTGGCTCATCCTTTCGGATAGGTGTTCTTGCAGAGCCAATATTGGTCACGTAGGTGACCTGGTATTGCAGTTGCGGCGATATCGGCTTGCTGCTTCAGGTTGCGTAAAATTCTTCTGGTTCCTACAATTTTGCATTAGTATATTTACGAAAATTTCGGCGTCAAAAGAGCTTGTGCGTACTTGAAACTCCAGCCATGGATTAATCATATAGCATCAGTATCATATGTGAATATCCATTTGCACCTGAATAAGACGAATGATGCTACAGATTCAGTACAAACGTGAAATGTGCACACCCACATAATGCACCAGTTCTCTATATTAAATGGGCAGGAAATATATTTCTCTTTCAGATAAACTGGTAAAGAAACCCTCTTTTTCCCCCATAAAGTTGCCACATTAACTCTACTTTACCAAGAGATAAGGATTATAAAAATAAAACACTATAGCAATTTGCCTATTCTCAAGTTTACAGTTCACTGACTCTTTCGATTTCTAGACTATAAAGTTCCTATAGTTTCATAAGAAGCCATGATAGCGTATCTATTCTCATATGGTCGTTCCTAAAATCTGGGGATGTGAAAACTCAACCTTTCTTAACTCTTGCGTAATGCTTCTCCTAGTTGCTAAACTTTCCACATAAGATCGTGGCGGGAAAGTGATCTAACACCCGCTCCTGTGGCCCACAGCATCTAAACTCCTCCGCCCAATTTGCATTCATCCCCTGTCAAAATTCTCCAACCCCACCTCCCTCAAAACTTACTCCCTAATTACCTTCGCATCATCTCTAGACATGAGGTCAGGCCCACGTGCTCGGACTCATCAAATGCATATCCCTCTCTAAAGCTTGTTAGGTAAAACGTCAGTCCCTCAGCCTCCCAAACACCATGCACAAGCCCAAAGCCCCTAACCACGCATAAACTTGTGCGCTGGAATGCAAAAACCAGTTTACGACTAAAGAGGGTCATGAAATGTTCCATTACGTCTTGGTAGTAGCGAAAAGGCGACTCTAAAAACAAGCCTTCCTCCTCCAAGCAAATTTCGGAAACAGAAATAGTCATCTTGGGCGGGATGTAAGTGGCCATCAAGGGTCGGAGATGGCAGTCCAGCAGGCGACGAAAGTATAGTGGCCCAGGCTGTCAAACAGCCATGCTTAGATCTTGTCGAGCGTTTTCCTCGACCTTGTCATTATTTCCACATCCCTATGTCACCTACTTCGAGACGCCTAGGAAAGCCTAAAGCAGGAGTCCAGCAACCTTTCACGAAATTTAGTGCATTCAGACCCATCATAGCACACTTCACCGCCCCTTCTTCTCCCCCGCCGGAATCTCTACAAGCCCCCACGCCTCCTTGGTCCTCCACTGCACCGCCTTCGCAATTTGATAAAGAGCCTCGAGCGTCGGCATCGCCACTCCCGCTTTCTTGCCTTCTCTCAAGGGCTCGCCGAGCAGATTCTCGAACTCGATGAAGTTGCCCTGTGACATCGAAGCAGTTAACAGGAATCCTATCGTGCCTGCCCGCATTGGCCCTCGCAGAACACTCCACCTTTAAGCGGGGAGCGAAGACAGAGAACATACCTTCCGTACGTCTGCAAGCATACTAGGACTCAAGTACAGCTCCAACTTATCCACTTCAATCATATAATCGACAACATCTTCTGCTAGCGTTACACCCTAGTAACACTTCGTTAGCACATTCAACAAAACACATTTCGTCCCCTTCATATCACTTCCATTGGCCAACTCACCGCACTCCTCTTAGCGGCCTCCACAATCTCCCTCATAGCCGGCTTAACCAACCCCTCAACCGCCCCCTCCGCCAATCTAATCCTCCCCGTATCCAGCCCTGTAACAGCACAAATCGGATTCAAGCAAGCATTATACACCAACTTCCTCCACCGATCATGCAGCACATCTTTCGAAAGCACGCACTCCGTCTTCCCCCCCTTCCCATAAATTCTAACGAATTCCTCTGCTCGCTTATCCGCATCGGTCTGCGCGATGTTGGGATTCGCAAACGCGCCAATCAATAACCTATCCCTATCGTCCTGCTCAATCCTGCCTTTCTCCGTCTCCGCGCTGCCGATTAGGCTTACGCCACTTAACACGGTGGTCTGCGGATGCGATTCCAGGAACGGTTTCTCGATGTTCAGGCCGTTTTGGATGAGCACGAGTGTAGTATGCGTGTTTGAGGCGGGGAGGGCGGGGGCGATGAGATCGACGACCGTGGGTGGGATGTCAGGGATGTTTTTTGTGGCAAGGACGATGTAGTCGTAGGGGGGGAGGTTTTCTTGCCTGGTGTTAGGGATCGTGTTGCGGACTGTGTTAGACTGTCAGCTTTGCGGTTTACCATTGAAGGTCGAATAGCGAACCGATGCTGGGACGCCACCCCTTTATTACACCATGATCGCAACTATCGATATCGAAGCCCTTCTCATTCACCACATCGTAGTTCGAGCGCAATACAAGGGTCACATCTGCGAGACCGCCGACGTCAAGGTTCAGAGCGGCGATTGTGCCGACGGAGCCTCCCCCGATCACGAGAGCAGACCTCTTCTTTGTGTCAGCCATGATGAACGAGAGGAGAGGGAAGAAGAAAAGAAGTGACTCACGGCATTGAGCAGGGTGTCGAGGAAGGATGGAAGTTTAGGCGCCTACCTCGCGTTAGTGGGGTGGTGGGGCAGCTAAGCTGCAGTTACTCCAATGAAGATTCCGGGATAGGTCCATCGGATACCATGCTTGATTGATCCACGAATTGTGCTCCGTAAATATTCAATGGCGGAGGACCATTCCTACTCACACTGGACACTTCCAATAACGTCAGTACAACAGGGCTTATCGCTGGAAAGACTGGAAAGAGAAGAGACAGCCTTCAATCAAGCTCCATTTGATGCATATGTAGGTTACAGTCCGTGTGTTTCGTGATCCGCATCCGTTTCATTTCCGTCCCCAGAACCGCAATCGCTGCTCCATCATGCTTGGTGCAAGAGTCCATCGATCGCGGGAAAGCCGTCCCGTCCCGACCTTATCCACCGTTGAAGACTACGCCGAGGGCCCAGCAAAAGAGAGAGAAGAGAGGAACAAGCTTTAGAAGACCAGAGCGGCACCCTTCGTCTTCTTGTCACCGCCGAGCTCGAAGTGCTTGCATCGCTTGAGGGAAAGCTGTGCCTTGGTCTGTATGCTGTTAGAGTACTGCCTCGCGGGTTTGGAATGGGGAGACGTGCCTTGCACTGGGTGCATTCTAATCGAAGTACGACCTTCTTGGTAGTCTTCGCCCTCTGCAATGCTATTAGCCCGGCACCTTGCTCATACATCGAGCGTCCGTACCTTGTGGAAGACGGGCTTGGTCTGACCACCATAACCGCTCTGTTTGCGATCATAACGACGCTTTCCCTGGGCGAACAGCGAAGCTTTGCCGGCCTTGTACTGTGTGACCTTGTGTTGGGTATCTGCCAAATCTCAGTATGCGCACTCGTTATAGCATTCGTGGAACTGACGCTTCTTGCAGTCCTTGCCCTTGCAGTAGGTTCGTCGGGTCTTGGGTACGTTGACCTATACGATGTTAGTCAAAATGCGTTTCTGCCTGTCATCTTGTTCCCTATGGCGATAATCTGCGACGAGCTTGCGATGTGGACGGGCGAAATGGCGAATTCGAAGGGGACCAGAAATGAGCGAACGAATCGATCAAGTTGAATGGCTACTCGCGGTTTGTGGGTGTCGATGCTTGCGACTTTCGAAATGTATCGTCATCCTCAGCGTACTCAAACATCCGCCTCTTCCACAACACTTTCAAGCAATTCCAATCAATCTCGTATCCTGTTCCATATATTTTTTCTTCCAACATCCCATGCACTTCTGCCACCCTCGCTGTCGTCGTGCGGTCGTTGATAATCGTTTTGGTAGGTCGTAGAGTTGTCCGTTCACATCGCAGCTCGTCGCAGGCATCCAAATTGCAGGAACTAAGTTGGATGTATATTCAAGACTCACCATGGTGACTGTTTTCGCGCTGACGGTTAGTGTGGGCGAGGTGAGGTCGGTGTTGTTGATGGGCTGTCGTGCGTACTCGCAATATTTCTTAGTTCGTGTGTGCGGTGGCGGTGCTCGGCTCGGCGTTTATCGCGCACGGGCCTTTCACCAGCCACACCTCTTACAAAAGACATCGATCTCATCCGTGATGAAACCATAGGCCATGCCGCCATGGATATGCTCCGAGTCTCAAACCTGTGCATGCACGAAGGAGTACTGAAGATGAAGAGAGGCTAATCAATTGAACTGCCGTAACATTCGAAAATAATGGTATCGTAAGCCAGCCAGCCCCAATATAGAAAACACCGCCCCGACAAGCAAATGCAAGAGGCAAAACGCAAAGAAATATCAAGTTTAGTAGATCGAGTGCCCTTCGTCCCAGCGCTTGGTCTCCTTCACTTCCTTGAACTCGGGAGGACTGCTTCCAGGCGCCCAGCCCAGACTCTGTCGTCCTGGTCGTCCACCGCGCTTTCCTGAGCCACGACCGTCTTCAATGAGTTGAATAGGCCCGATCCATTCCCACATGCGTGTAATATCTCCACTTTGTCCTTGTCTCACGGCAGCTCGAACGTTCGAGTTGTGCTCCACTTTTTTTTGCACGCGGTCCCATAGACTGATGCGGCGAGCCGCAGAGAACTCATGTCGCAGCACATCGTCTCGGAGCTGGTTCATACTCAATCCAGGTTCACCGTACGCGCCAGGCTCCTCGTGAGCCAATGCCGCCTGATTGGCCAGTCGGTCGAAAACATCGCTTGCAAGCTGCTTCGCCCTAGCTTCCATGGCTCGACTTCGCGTGAACGAGTACTTGCCATACGAGCCAGAAGCGAGAGCGAAGAAGACGATTACAATTGAGAAAAGATGTCGCTCCAGCGTTTCTCGGAGGGATCGCTGGATACTACAGACAAGGGAGAGTTCTGCGAGGGAGGTGGAGGCGAGTCGGCGTTCGCTTCTGTGTTGGCAGTAAAGGAACTGATTAGTACAGTTCCGTCAGACAAGGTTTGAAAGCAGGGACATGGAAGGTGACTTACCCATCACCGCTCTCGACGACTTCCTCCCGCCGTGCAGCCTCGCCGATAGCATCGACGAAAAGGTCATCAAAGGCTTGGTCTGTCCAGCTCTTACGCTTCAATGAGGAAAGACCCCTCTTGAGCTCTTCTACGCTGACTTCGGGGCTCTCTGGGATGTTGCCTTCGGCGTCCGGCTCTTTGCACTCGAACTGTGCTTTGCGCTTCCTAAGTGCTTGTACAGCGCGATCAGCGACAACATTGATCCTGCGGGTTTTCTCGTTGTCCGGTTCGCAAGTAGGGGGTATAGGGATCAACCCATTCAATGACAGCGGATGCTCCTTTTTGACAAAGTCTTTTTCGCACTCGACAGCCAAGTCCTTGTAGCAGAAAGCATGGGCAGGGCATGGCTCGCATTGTGGAAGTAGAGCAACGGCGAAATCCGGTACCTCTACACCACCAAGGGAAGTTGCGGCATCAGGTCCAACGCCGCAGAAGCCAACAGCATACTTTTCTTGTCTCCAGAGACCCCCCAAGACGCCAAAGACGAGGGTGAGCAGTGTCAGTGTAAAGGCCTTGGCAGTGCCCGCAGCATCCGACGACTTCTTTCGTCGACGGGGCGGAAGGATGTCCATGTCGCCATTCTTTGCACGTGCTCGTACCAATTCCAGCTGCTCTTCCGGCGCAAACTCCTCCCCAGTATCGGCACTGTCAGGCACTTCAATTTCCTCCTCTTTCCTTGTCCGGCGATAGGGCACGTCGAAGGTCTTGCGGGTCGGTACCACGATTCCGCGATCCAGCTGCTCGACTTTCGGCTGAACTGTCTTGCGGCGGTTCATGTCGCTCTTGCGCTTTTCCTTATGCTCAAATCCCATAGACTTTCTTCGCCGCTCACGTGCATCAGGGCCTGCTGGCGAGCTACCGCTCTGAAACGGGTTTTCCTGGGTGAAAGGACTCCCCGCGTCCTGACGATGCCAAGCCTCCGGGTCGGGCGGTGACTCTTTCGTGACAGGTGGAACACTCTTACGCGTGCGTCGAACAGCGGGCTGTTCATCGACATCGGCCTCGGCTTCGCGGGCATGTTTCGTCGGCACTGTTCGCGACGGCGTCTTTGTCCTTCGCACTGGAGCCGGTCGCTGCTCTTCCTCCTCGGTCGATGCGCGCGTAGTCCGGCGAGTGCGTCTTGCCGGCTCAGGCGCAATCAGGGTCTCATCCTCGTCGTTGGTATCGTCTGTTGTCGTGCTGGTGGCGCTGGAGGGTACGTCTACAATGCCCCGCGTTGACCGTTTTGTGCGCGCATGGGCTCGTTGAAGTTTCGCAGCCTGCGGGAGGACTTGCTCGTTGAACAGGCTGACGAGGACGGGTTTCTTTGCTGAGGCCGGATAGGTCACGCCATGCTTCAGCAAGATGCTGCGCAGCTCGGGCACCGTGATCTTGCTGGAATCGACATTTGGCTCGAAATACCAGTATTCGCCTCGTGCATCGGCCATGGTGGAAGTTGGTGGGTGAGAGTGATCAAGTGGCGTTGGCGGTGATGGGTGAGGCGAGGAGCAAGGACAAGCTCAAGCTCGTGAGGAAAGAACAGGCGGCGGCTTTGTTGTGTGATGTCAGTCGCACAGGCAACAGCGCACGGGCCCATGGAGTCCCCACCCCATGTATGTACATATAAATACGCACATACAACTGCAAGCAAGGTGCTAGTATTTCCACCCAACGCTCTACTCAAGGTCACCACAATCACAATGTGCCAACAACCTCAACATTGCCGAGACAAAGCATAGTCACTGCACAATCACACGGTGCACTCTCGAGTATATAAGCGTGCGACACCGCATCCAAGTCGAAGCAACACAACCCCCTACCTGTCATATAACAACTGACAACTTTACACATACAACTTACCAAAACTCAAACACACAACTTACTGGAACTTGCTACGACACATTCCGCTACAGCCAATCATGACTTCACCGGCGGACGAAGCGACTCCTATGGAGCAGACCCAATCTCCCCTTATGAGACTTCCTAGAGAACTTCGCAACAGGATATACCATTTGTGCTGTTGGAGCCCTCTCCAGGTCCCCAAGTGACCACGTGGAGGATTTCGAAGAAGGGTTCAAAGCCAGTCACGTACAACACCGTTGTGGAGCAGCCAGCCGAGCTAATTGAGGGGCCAGCGCCACCGTTGAACATCATGCAGCGTTGTTGCCGTCAAATGCGAGCCGAGACCCATGGTTTCGAGCTTTTCGTCAACAAACAGATCATTATCAAGGCCTATACTTTGGCATTGGGTGATGGTCCCAGCCTCAGCGACCAACTCTCCAACTTTATCCATCGGACTCGCAATGTGCAACTTGCTCATCTTTCTACCATCCACCTAAGCTGGACTCATCCTTTCACCGGATCTCCCGACTTTTTATGGATGACTCATATTGGGTCCGAGGACGTCGCTAAGGTCGCTGTAATTGCCCGCGCTTATCCTAACATTCAGTTCAAGTACCGAGTGCCAGGCCTATTCCGCTCCAACGTCAATCTACTCAAAAACTCCCTTGCCGCAAAGCTTTGGTTCATGGAGTTCGACTATGATAATATCACTCGAGTTCAAGCTTTTGTCCGCGACACACAATTCGACCTTGGGCCTGGCAGGTCTTACCGCTTTCATCGGTTTGCGCATCATGCGACCACGGCAGAAATTGCCAGGTGGCGCCATGGTATTCCATTGGCTGATTTGCAAGCGCCAAATCTTCGATTCTACCCTGACGTCGATGTTGGAGAGCTGGACTGGGAAATGCTAGCAGCGGAAGTTGCCTTGGTTGAGTCTGCACCTCAACGCTCTGGTGAAGAAGCACGGGATGTGTGGTTGAAGTGGTTCAAGCATATCTACGAGAATGGCATATAAAGGGCACACATGTGCTCCTTGTGTCCTTCCTCGCCGAGCCCCAGACCACGCAATTCTTTTTATATCAGTCTTTTGATGGATGACAGCGGATAGCAATATCATGGGAGGTTAGTCCCGGTCGTTTTACACAAGCATGTATGGTCGGTCCCCAGCTAATAACCTCAATGATGCATAGTACAAGTACCTCGTTTCAAAATCAAGCAATCATATCATGCAATGGCCTTCTTTTGTAAGCACTTTCTATACTGATACTTTAGGTGAAGCTTTTGTGTACCGAACGAGCTTGTAGATACCTTGTTTAAGTGCTGAATCAAACATTAATTATGGGACTCGCACGGAAAGATGCCGCGCTTGACGTTGTTTGGATCTCTGGGCTAGTGGTGTAGAATAAATTATGAAGTTGTACGCACTCATTTTTATAGCATGCGCAATACCAAGACCCCGGAACAAGCTTCTATTAACCAGGAAGGCTCAGCCTTGGAATACGTTCACTCACACACACCTAACGCCCTGGGATGAGAATGCACATGTTGGTCAACCCCAGAT
Organism: Byssothecium circinans; assembly: GCA_010015675.1. NCBI lineage: Eukaryota > Fungi > Ascomycota > Dothideomycetes > Pleosporales > Massarinaceae > Byssothecium > Byssothecium circinans. The sequence goes on along the minus strand of ML976977.1, from coordinate 1,329,256 downwards.
TGGGCATATGGTATAGAATCGTACACCCCTCTCTGTATACTCAAGTGCCTCACGACAGTCCGCCCGCTTCTTCCCTTGGAATTTATTTGACTTACTTCTTTGGTACGAGTTCTTGGTTTTTCACGAAACTTGAAGTACAGATAGAGAAATAGTTGGAATTGGGCTTGGAATCACTGCCCTTAGAGTCACTGCGCTTAGGAGTAACTCATTCTTAGCTATATAAACTTTAAAAGTATTAGTTGTGTCTTCCTTTATATACTTCTAATGAGAAATGTTTTATTTTCAAAGGTTAGTTATGTTACAGTTTAAAATATATAAGAATGTTAGCTTTCCACGTATTATAAAGTGAATGCATAGGATGCATATACTTAAATATTTTATAGCATCTTATATAATTTAAAATATAGTGTAGGACATGCTTAAAGTACGTAGAAGGGCGTTTTAATATTATTTTATACTTAGAGCTACGTAGAGCTGCTCAGGAATTAATTAACCATCTAATTTAGTCGTGGGAGTGGTTGAAATCAACCAAATCACTACTAAATTGATTTCAACTAACTAATTAATCAACTTCAACTGACTAATCGATATATAAGCTCCAAACTAGATACATAATTAGGTGGTTGAATTAACACACTATTTACTACTAAACACGCTTTCTACGGCTGTATATGCATATTTTATGTAACCTATAAACAAGTAAAATCTGTAGGGCAAAGGGTCCGCAGGTCTATACACCTGGGACGTTAGGGATTTTAAGGAAGAGGGAGGGAAAGGTAGCGGGTAGGAAGAGGGTGAGGTATATGACCATGCCAGTGGAAGGGTCTCTCTAGAATAAGAAATTTTTGCAGCTGTCTAGTTCTTGCCGTGGTAAGCTTTTTCATATTGCGATAATTAGTTAAATAGTTTGGTATTATGTAATACATGTACCTGGTTTGATTTCATCTAAACCTAGTCCAAGAAAGGCACACTGTGCGGCACTTTTCGCTTCTCTTTTAGCATACCCTTCATCAATCACATTTCCCAATTCTCAGCTATTTCCATCTCATCTCTAACAATCCAACACCTCACCACCTCCACCATCACATCGCACAAACCCCAAGTGATGAGGCGGAGAAATCGCATCCGGTTCCTCGCTCCTCCAATTTACCATAGGTACACGGACCGTTTCGCCGCCACTAAAACACCAAGTTCCTGAAATGCCGGCGGCTACATATAAATTGATTAAGGGCAAAGGTCACACCGGCACGATCGCCCACGTACACTTGCGGCCTGGAAACAAGCCAAACGAGAGAAAGCGCAATTGTTTCGTGGGGCGCGATATTGACGTGCAGTGCACCGCGGTGCAGATCATTTGATTCGTGTCGCCTCTTTGTGAGATTGCGAAAAACTGGAAGCGAGCGCGCTTTATATAGAATGGAGATGCGTCCTGTTGGTGATGGGTGATATGTGCTGATCTTTATTCTTCTTCTATCTGTTGTACTCCGTACTTGGTTGAGTTTGGTATCGTGGTTTCGAGTCGTCAACATGTTTGGTAAAGTCGCGATTTTGAGCGCGCTCGTGAGCGTCGTCTCTGCCGGTATATTTCCCAACGTCCATAACGCGATTTCAAAGTAACTAATAACACCCCAGGCACCATCCTCTGGGATGGCCGCTTCAACGACATGACATCCTCCGAGGACCTCAACAAATGGTCCTGGGCCAACCAAGTCGGAAACTACCAATACTACATCCACGGCACGGGCCCCGTCACAAAATACGTCAACCTCGCGCCCTCCTTCAAAAACCCCGCCGATCTCGGGTCCAAGCAAGGAGCCAAAATCACCATCGACAGCACCGCGAAATGGAACTCGGATATGTGGCGCACGGAACTCATTCCGCAGACCAAAGCGGCTATCAACTCGGGGACCGTGTATTATCACTTTTCGATCAAGAGGAGCACGACGAATGTGCCGAGTGCGACGAATGAGCATCAGATTTGCTTCTTTGAGAGCCATTTTACGGAGTTGAAGTATGGGTGGGTTAATGGGGAGAGTGGGACGAGTAATACAAATTTGCAATGGTTTGTCGGTGGGCAGAGCAAGTGGAAGGTCGAGCTTGTGGCGGATGTCTGGCATAATGTTGCTTATGAGATTGTAAGTTTGTCTCTATCCCTTGTGTACTATATCAGTAGTCTGTTGTTGCTTGTGTGAGTGGAACGCTAATGTGTGTGATAGAACTTCTCTTCCGGCTCGGTCACCTTCTGGCACTCTACTGGCGCCAACCCCCTCACCAAGACTGCGGGTCCCTTCACTGCTAGCACTTCCTCCAACGGCGCTGATTGGCATTTGGGTATCCTTCGTCTGCCCCGCTCGGGTAATGATGGAACTGGTGCCGAGGACTGGTACTTCTCGGGTGTGTATGTTGAGGGCGGATCGTTGACCACGTCTGTCAACAGCCCGGCATAGGTGGTGAGAAAAGAGGTCCTGCTAGATGTAGAGGTCAGCGCAAAATATTTACGTAGCCTTTTTTGTATATATTTTTACGGTATCACAGATTCTGCTTCAACGACTTTGGAACCTTGTGCAACGGGCTGATCATTTTGTTCAGAAATTCTCGAACATGAAAATGCAAACACTAATGCAACGATGCCTTAGCATGGAAGGTACAGATACAAGGGTCGTTCCATTTCCCACATCATTACGTTAGAGTTGAACCTATCCAATTACTACATCCTTTACCCAAACCAGTCGAACCCGAGGATCCCGTACGAAGACTAAGATGCGTGTCAATCCACCAAAACAAGGACTCCATCGTACATGAGCTGTCTGGTAGCAGAGAATTCATTACTCATCACCCCCACTGTCCTGAGACTCAGAGGCCTTTGTCGTAGATCTCTTGCACAAGCTTGACCCAGCATTCCAAGTCTCCCCCCAGACGTCGGTCTATGATATACGCCATCTTCTTCTCCCTCAGCATAGCCTTGCGGAACACATCAGGATCAAGCGTCTCTTCTCTCGGCCTGATGTGTACATTGCATGGGCGATGTACCAGCAGCTGTTGGACATGGTTGTCGATGGTTGGCATTAGTACACTTAATGTGCTCGCGAGGAGTATGGGAGCGAAAGCAGCGTCATTCGCCATAACCTTCCCAGCAAACTCATCACCCTTATCTAGGATAACAGCTATGCATAGGGCACTGAACAGAAAGAATGCGTTCTTTTGTGTCCAGGCGGGTTCGCGGAAGGTGACAATTGATTTCGGGTAGGCCGTACAGAAGGCATTGATCTCCTCCAGGGAAGACCCGGTGTTCTTGGCGTCTTTGCAAAGGTTGATTGCGCTGATGCCAACAGTAAGGCCCCGGATCTGAGCGCGTTGAACAGCCGAGCAAGACCGCAGGAAATTCGCCAAGACTTCGAGGCGGGTGCGATGTCCGCCAAGGAAGCGGATATCGTTGAAGCGAATCACAAGGTTTCGTGTCTCATGGCAGAGTTGCCTGTTGACGAGCCGCAGGGAGTTGACGAGTTCATAGTGTATATTGGCCTCCGTTTCCCTGAACGCAATGGCATCCTCGTTATGGTCTTTAAGGCTGAGCTTTCTACGCTTGTTGGGACGCTCGCTTGCGTCACCGGTTGCGGTCTCGTTCTCCTGCTGAGCTTTGTGGACTTTTGTGGCGACATCCCATGCATCCTTTTCGTGGAGCTGTTTCATTTTATCATCGTAGCGGTAGAACACGCCGACTCCTTTATCTGTCTTTACGCATACTACACCATTAGGCTCTGTGAAGACATCCTGGGACAAGATCAGTAGGTGAACGTAAAGCCTATAAAGCCAGATAGTATACATGCTTGCGCAGCTAGTTGAGCTACTGGACGCAAGCTCAAGTGCTGAGTTGGTGACGTACCTCGAAAATCCGGTTGCGTATTTCGCCAGGAAGCGTAAGAAAATGGGGCGCCATCTTCACTCGCGGTCGACGGTTGCGGTTCAAATGTTTGTGGCGAAGAACACGTAGGTAAAGGGCGTGGGTGCGTTTTTAGCTTTACCCAAAGCAGCTAGTGCGAAAAGTGATGGGAAATACGCACGTGACCTTACGTAACCCAACCATGCACGTGGCTTTGAACATTTGAAGGCTTCACCTGATCCCGCGCCTAATTCTTTCATTTGTTTTATCGCGTTCGATGTCCTGGATCCCGAAAATACAGCTGCGAGCTTCGGGTTTGGAGCAGCTGGTCACATTGCCGTACTATGCCGCTTGCTACTGGCTCATGGAGCCCAGTAAACTGATACTTTCCCAACCAAAATCTGGGATAATTATTATGAAACATCTTGACACCTTGAGATTTGACATTCATCCAACGTCCAGCGGGAGAAATACCCGTCATGACACTCACCAACCCTCAAAACATTCCCAAAACTTACGGGATCAACAAGAACCACTTCACCGCTAGTTTCACTAAATGATTCATCTGCTCGTCATCCCACAATTGTACTAGGGTGCTCCATCTCAAGCACTGTGCGTCCACCGCTTCTGGTCTCGCGGCTGTGTTTGACGGAGGGAGAATTCATAGAGGGATACATTGAGATGGAGGATTCGCGTTTCAACGCAAGTAGTACCCAGAACAAGAGCGCCTACATAGGCTTCGGAGGATGTTCAAGGTGAATGGCCTGAAAATGTGTGTTGAGATTTCCCCCGTTGAGACGATGGCTTATCGATAACGCTAGTCACTAGCGCGTAACAGGCGCGTTACCGCGTCCCAAAAGTTTCGCGTTAATGGGCGATGCATTAGCACAGACATCCTCTCTGCTCCTTCCACATCACCGTCCCCTTTTTACATTCCAATTTGTACATCTAGTTTGTTATCAACATGTCGGCACGACCAGAGCTAAAGGTAGAGGACGAGAAGAGCTTTTGCACTTTCTTTCGCAATTTGCCGCAGAAAGACGACACCGTCCGCATATTCGACCGCGGTGACTACTACAGTGCACATGGAGAGGATGCCAAATTCATTGCCAATAATGTAGCTCCCCCTCCTACAGCTGCTGTGTAAGCACTGACAGATGCGTAGGTGTACAAGACAACGGCGGTACTGCGTAAGCTGGGCGCCGAACCAGGCCTCGAATCCGTCACGATGACGGCAATGGTGTATCGCAACTTCCTCCGCGACGCGCTCTTCAGACTAAGCCGGCGAGTCGAAATATGGCAGTCGTCGGGACGGATGGCATGGAAGGTCACAAAGCAGGCTTCGCCCGGCAACCTACAAGACATTGAGGATGAGCTGGGCGGCCAGATCGAGAATTCGCCCATCATGCTGGCAGTCAAGATAACGGCGAAGGCTTCGGAAGCGCGACAAGTTGGCGTGTGCTTCGCCGACGCAAGTGTACGAGAGCTGGGCGTCACCGAGTTCCTGGACAACGATCTTTATTCGAACTTTGAAGCACTGTTGATCCAGCTCGGAGTGAAGGAATGCCTCATACAGACTGATTCTGGGAAGAAGGACGCCGAACTCAGCAAGCTCCGGACGATTGCGGACAATTGCGGATGCGCCGTAGCAGAGCGAGCTTCTGCGGACTTTGGCACGAAAGATATCGAGCAAGACCTGCCGCGACTGCTCAAGGACGAGAGATCTGCTGGAATACTACCCCTGATCGATATGAAGCTGGCCATGGGAGCGGCAGCGGCATTGATAAAATACCTGGGCGTCATGGCAGACCCAAAGAATTTCGGCCAGTATCAACTCTACCAGCATGACCTCTCACAGTACATGAAGCTCGATGCAGCAGCATTGAAGGCGCTGAACCTCATGCCCGGACTGAGAGACGGAGCCAAGACGATGAGCCTATACGGCTTGCTCAATCACTGCAAAACTCCCGCAGGCAACCGGCTGCTCGCACAATGGCTAAAACAGCCTCTGATGAACGTCGAAGCGATTGAGAGACGGCAACAGCTCGTTGAGGCATTCGTCAACGACACCACACTGCGACAAACCATGCAAGAAGAGCATCTCCGCGCGATACCCGATCTCTACCGACTTGCAAAGAAATTCCAGCGCAAGGCCGCCAATCTAGAAGACGTCGTGCGAACATACCAAGTTGTCATTCGACTACCAGGCTTCCTAAGCACGCTCGAAGATGTGATGGACGAGCAGTATAAAGATCCTCTCGACGCAGAGTACACTTCAAAGCTCCGCGAGTACTCGGAGGCTTTTGCTCGACTACAGGAGATGGTAGAAACTACGGTGGATCTGGATGCGCTGGACAACCACGAGTTCATCATCAAGCCCGAGTTTGACGACTCGCTACGCACAATTCGCAAGCGCTTGGACAGGCTCAAAAACGAAATGGAGAATGAGCATCGCAGAGTCGGTGACGACCTCAATCAAGACATCGAGAAGAAGCTGTTCTTGGAGAACCACCGTGTACATGGCTGGTGCTTCAGACTCACCCGCAACGAAGCTGGTTGTATAAGGCAAAAGAAAGAGTATCAGGAGTGTTCGACGCAGAAGAACGGCGTCTACTTCACAACATCATCGTTGCAAGCCAAGCGCCGAGAGTTCGATCAGCTCTCCGAGAACTACAATCGAACACAGGCGGGCCTAGTAGGCGAGGTCGTATCAGTAGCCTCCTCATATGTCCCCGTCGTCGAGAAACTCGCCGCAGTACTGGCCCATCTCGATGTCATCGTAGCTTTCGCACACGTTTCAGTCCACGCTCCCACATCATACGTTCGGCCAAAGATGCATCCGCGAGGTACTGGCAACACAATTCTCACGGAAGCTCGACATCCGTGCATGGAGATGCAGGACGACATTTCGTTCATCACCAACGACGTCAGTCTTGTCCGCGGCGACAGCGAATTCCTCATCATCACCGGTCCTAACATGGGAGGAAAGTCGACCTACATTCGACAAATTGGTGTCATCGCCCTAATGGCACAGATTGGCTGCTTCGTCCCATGCTCAGAAGCCGAGCTCACCATCTTCGACAGTATTCTTGCTAGGGTCGGCGCGAGCGACAGTCAGATCAAGGGTGTATCGACCTTCATGGCTGAGATGCTGGAAACCGCCAATATCCTCAAGTCAGCAACAAAAGAATCGCTCATTATCATCGACGAGCTTGGTCGGGGCACAAGCACATACGATGGCTTTGGTCTCGCATGGGCCATCTCCGAATACATCGTCAAAGAAATCGGAGCCTTTGCCCTCTTCGCAACGCACTTCCACGAACTCACCGCACTCGTCGACACCTATCCACAAGTCCAAAACCTGCATGTCGTAGCCCACATCACGGAAGGAGATTCCTCCGACGCCGTGCAAAAGAAACGCGAAGTCACGCTGCTCTACAAAGTCGAGCCAGGCATCTGTGACCAATCTTTCGGCATCCATGTCGCTGAGCTCGTCCGCTTTCCGCAGAAAGTCATCAACATGGCGAAGCGGAAGGCAGATGAGCTGGAAGACTTTTCCGGGAAGCACGAACAGGGCTTTGTGCATGCTAGCAAGGAGGAGGTGGAAGAAGGGAGTAAATTGCTGAAGGAGATGTTGGCGAAGTGGAAGCAGCAGGTGGAGAAAGAAGGATTGACGAGGAAACAACAGGTAGAGAGGATGAAAGAACTCGTCAAGGAGAATAAGGCGTTGATGGAGAATGGATTCTTTAAGGGAATTCTGGCGTTGTAGATGCTATATTATGGGATGGAATGGCGTTCATGGCTGGGCGTAGTAAAAATGTTTGGAACGGTGTTCTCTGCTGATGCATTCAGACCAAGTATTACGTATGATACCAAATAATTTAATTAATTATCGTTACATATAACATGCAATGTCAACCCTCATCATAGGCTGAACCCGATCTTACCAGCCTACAAACTAGAAGGCTTCAAAAAATCCTTATTCCACAGGTATTTTCTCATACCTCACCCTTCCCACCCACCGCCCCCCTTCCTTAAAATCCCCAAGGCCCCAGGTGTATAGACCTGCGGCTCCTTCGCCCTCATAACATCTCCTACCCACTCTATCACTATCCCCGTCTTCTTCTCCCTTAACCCCCAATCCCCCGTCTGCCCAAGCCCAACCCTTAAAACCACCCCCTCCTTCTCGTCCCCTACGACCACCACATCCCCTGACCAAAGCCCAGCCTCGATCCTACAATCCTCGAACTGCCTCCTATGCCAAATACCCAAGAAATGCATCGTAACATTCACCTCCGTCTGCAACCGCTCCGACGGATACGCATCGACAATGACCAACGCCGTCAGCGACGCCGGAATCAATGCAGCGGGCAACGCATCCACAAACGCCATCGGACGTTGAACAACAGCATGATACGGCAACGTCAAGCTCTCTAACCTCCGCATCCCGAGGAAGCGCACAATAGGCACCATGTTCTTATACAGCGGCGTGGACACGAAACCCGCGATGGACTACTCCTACGGTAAGTCCAGTCCTTGCAAGTCCTTCCCTATCATAAGCATGAGCTTCCACACATACTCTCTGTTCTAGTGCGCAGGCATTAGCCAGGTCAGGACGTACTTTTTCTTGCTGTAGAGGCGCGCGGTTAGCGGGTCGATGTTGAGGCAGAAGCGCTTGCGGTCATTAAAGAGGTGTTCTAGGAGGGGGAATTTATAGAGGTGGCAGTAGGAGAGGGAGAGGTAGGTTAGAGTACTAAAGTGCAGGGTTGTAGTAAGGATTAGGGCGATGTAGGTGTTGAGTTGAGGGGGAGGCGGGTTGGAATTGGCGATGCCTTTTGGAGGCGAGGGGGTGAGGAAGGGGTTGAAGGTGTTATCTGTAGAGATGGCTTGGGCGAGGGCGCTGAGCAGTAATGGGGATGGAGAGGTAGAGAGAGGTAAGAGGGTGTTGATAAAGGTTAGTATGATGTACTTGTTGGAGAGGCTGTGTCGGTTTGTGAGTAAGGTGTGGAGGGCGGTAAGAAGGGCGTCTAGAGATATAGTTATAATTGTTTCGGACGGCATTTTTGTGAGATATAAGGAGCGGGAGGGTGTGTGAGGGATGTGGTGGTATTTGTAAGTGGAATCTGTGAACGAACAGGCTCGTGAGCGGGTGTTGGTTGGATGCGTATTGAAGGGTAAAAATGATTGGTTTACGCGCTACCTTAGATGCAGGTGGATAACATTGAAGGAGCGTATCTGTGATTGATGCTGTGATTTTGCTAGATTCAGCTTTTCTGACGAATAGACCATTTTGCCCAATTAAATAGGGCTCAACTTGATTCTCCATGGAATGTTTTACGAATCCGAAGATGCTTGAACTGGCCTCTTCATGAGCTGTAACTTTGTTAGTGCCTCTCAAACACACCGCAATACATGCTCCCAACATACCGTCCACGTCAACTCTTTATGCCCATCCCACCTCTTCAAATCTAACGAAACATCCTTAATCGGCACAAACCCAAACCTCTCATACAGCGGCCTCCCCATCGGGCTACTCTCCAAGTACGCCTCAACGCCCGCCTCATCCGCCCTCCTTAGTCCATCTGTTAGCAGCAACCCACCCGCACCCCTCCGATAATGATCCTTGTGCGTAACCAACGTATCCAGCGAGAAGTACGGCTTCGTCCCCATGATCTCCCGCTTGTTGGGATAAAACAGATCAAAGAGGCCGTTCCACACATCGATGTTAGTCTCTGCATAAGGCTCCGGGGCTATCAGTTCCTCGTTGACTTCGTCCCATGTACGTTCCTTGGCAGTGGAGTCTTTGGGCTTGTGGTAGGTCCAACGCGCGCCAGCTATGATCTGGCCGGTTGATGTGTCAACACATTTCGTAAAGGTGATGCCCTTGTTGAGAATGCCATCTTTGATGCTGGCCGCAAACTTTTCGAGTGTGGCATGTGAGGGCTCGCAGTTGGGAGCCTTGGAGTAGAATATTTGATTTACATCATCACGGAAGGCTTCGTGGCGGATCCGAGCTTGGTGATGAATCAGTATAAAGATATAATTGAGATCCGGGTGACTCACTGTACGCTGCAGTGTCTATGTCGTTGGGTTCGAGGAGCGAGACTTTGAGATTTGGATCCGCTGGCATCTTGGAGGACATGGATTAGGCAACGGAAAGCCCTTCTTCGATGTTAGTATATGATGGATGTAAAGAGAACAGCCGAGTGCTTTGAAGACTTGGTTGCAGTAAGAGCTAGCGGTACATGCCTATGTTAGAAGACTAGAGGCGTGAGTCATCATCCCTGGTTGGTCGTTCAAATCCTCATAGGTCGCGAGAGTTGCACAGTCATTCCCACCTTCCAAAACAGTGAAAAGGTCGGAGAACCGTAGATTCTGTTTGCAGAGGTCTGCAATGTATCTACGTAAGAAATCAGTTGGATCCCGGAATGTTCTCGGAATCGGAATGAAAACCAACCTCTGCGCTGCCGTGAAGATGCTTGACTCGTAGTATAATCCGTTCATTGGCCAGCCAGAATACTATACACGTATACGCCACGGACCGTCTGTAGGAGATTCTTCGGCTATTGGCCTTGCGGGTCAAATCTCGTGCGCATCCAACCTCGAGGAGCCCTGTCTTGGTAGTGTGAAATAAAAAGTGACGTGAATGCGATGTGATGGATAAGGATTTGCCGAACATTAAACACATCCTTTTCTGATGCACGAAGATATCAGCGTACGCAATACCAAGGTTGATTGTTACTAGCACGACTGTGAAGGGGGCTTGCTCCAAATACCTTCTCGTTCAATGTGAGAAGAATTCTAGACGACGCTTACCCAATCGGTCTAGCGCAGAAGCTCACGTCAAATCCCTGCAACAATTTTGCCGGCCGACATCTCAATTTTTGCGGGCAGCTCTCCAGACCTCGCACCTTGCAGCCAACGACACGGCAATGGCGCTCAGAACCAAGACCGGACCGCTGGAGGTGACTCACCGCGAGCGATTTCTGCCCTCGAAGCCCAATGATGCGCCCATTCTTTCGCCCGAATACGATCTCAATCCTACCGACACCGAAGCTGGTGCGCTGCAGCCGGTGGATGCGCCCGAGGAAGATTGGGAGGGTTTCGACGACGAAGAGGATATCGCAGATGAAAAACAAGACGACGACGAGTCTAATGGTCCTGGAGATTCGGGTGAAAGCGAAGAGAGTGAGGAAGGCGAGGAAGAAGACGAGGATGACAACATGGACATTCAAATAGAAAAGAAGAAGAAAGAGAAGGCTGTACTGCCAAAGGATGCAGAGGAAGAGGAACTTGAAAAGCTAGTCTTTGGCGATTCAGCGGGCTTCAAGCAAGGCATTGAAGCTTTCTCGCTGGACAACACGGCCATATACGACGACGCTTTAGATCAAGAAGAAGAAGGTGATTCGGATCTCGGGGATGTAGCAGATCAATCTCTGTTCTTCGTTGATGATGGGCCAATGGCTGCGCCTGCGGGATCCATGGTCGTCGCGAAAGCGGAAGAATCAGCGGATGATGAAGACAATCCCGCCTGGGAGGACAGTGATGACGAGTGCTTAATCGTCAGCCTTGCGAGCGTTCCGCAATTGAGGAAACTCCGGGAGACCGCTGAGGACGATATTGTCACAGGAAAGGAGTACGCGCGCAGACTTCGAAAACAATACGAGCGCCTATATTCGACCCCCGACTGGGCGGTAGAAGCGGCAGGGAAAGCAAAGCGCAAAAGGCAGGCGGTGGATGATGGTGATAGCAATGAGGAATCAGCCAGTGACATGGATGTTGATGGCGAAGATTTGTCAACACAGCCGCTTGCTAGACTACTGAAGGATGCAGATATCCTTTCAAGAGCGTCAAGAGCGCCCGCTAAGCGGCGAAAGCTACAAGCGGGCACTGTCGATATTCAACGGCTCAAAGATGTTAATAAATCAGGCCCGGTATGTACTTCTGTCAATTTATTTGCGTCAATTGCTAACATGGTGTACAGTCTGCCGTTACATCGCTTTCCTTCCACCCTACGTATCCACTGCTTCTCTCATCTGGCCCTAGTTCGACGATGTCATTGCACCACATCAATCCAAATCCACCTAACCCGAACCCCCTCCTCACGTCGCTACACATTAAGCGTACACCGCTCACAACGACTGCATTTCATCCGTCACCTTCCGATTCTCGGGTGTTTATAAGCGCTCGGAGACGGTACTTTCATGTATGGAACATTGCATCAGGCACAGTCGAGAAGGTTACACGCGTATACGGGCATCAGCATGAGCAGCGTACTATGGAACACTTCTCATTATCGCCAAATGGAAAGTATATGGCTTTGCGTGGCTCATCAAAGAAGGGCGGAGGTGTCATCAATGTTCTCGACGCAACGTCCATGCAATGGGTTACTCAGGCGCGCATCGAGTCAAGAGGCGGCGTTGCCGATTTTGCTTGGTGGGGTGACGGTACAGGTCTCAGTATCGCAGGCAAGAATGGCGAGGTCACAGAATGGAGCGTACAAAAAGGCGTGATAGGCAGATGGATTGACGAAGGTGCTGTCGGCACCACGGTCATTGCAGTCGGAGGTCGAAGTGGGCGAGATGGCTGGATTGGTGGTGACAGATGGGTTGCGGTGGGTAGCTCAAGCGGCATCGTCAACATCTACGACCGAAGACAATGGAGCGAGCATGACAGTGTAACGGATGGGAGCATGGAGGATGGCAATGGCGGCGTACCGAAGGCGCCCAAGCCTTTACGTGCCCTGGATCACCTCACAACGCCCGTATCGCACCTAACATTCACTACCGACGGACAAATTCTGGCAATGGCGAGTCGCTGGAAGCACAACGCGCTTAAACTCGTTCATCTGCCCTCCGCTACCGTATTCAAGAACTGGCCGACAAGCAACACGCCACTAGGCAGGATAACAGCAGTTTCTTGGGGGAGACCGACGGAAGAGGAGGAGCGCGAAGGGAGTCTAGCCTTGCTGGCAATTGGCGCAGAGACAGGTCGCATCAGACTCTGGGAGGTGCGGGCGTAAAAGCCGTAAAAAGATATAAACCATTGCCACAACTCTGCTTGCTGAAAGCATACAAATACGATTGGACGATGGATGATGCGTGATAGTATTGTAGCCTGGCTCGATTCTCCAATCTACCCGGGGTCGCGCATGCACATGTGAGTATTTTGCGTGCCGGCAGTCGAGGAAGTCGTGAGTGGTGCCCTTATTTATGCCGGTCACCATGGCTCCTTCCTAATTTTAGCGGGCAGAAATTAAACGTGCATCGATTGATATAGGTGGGCAACCGCTACCGGACGCGCGGGAGCGCCCAAGAGAGAAAACACCAAAGACGGGTATTACAAAGCACATGCATGCCGGTAACGTTCTAGAATAAAGAGAAGACTGTGATGCCGGGCGCAGGCGATCATATATTACCCCTGCCTACCCTCCTCCCACTCCACCATGACGTGTTCGGTGCAACGTCGTTATTGCTCGCGTCCGGGGACGAAGGGTTTCTGCATGAAGCGGGTGATCGGCTTTCCCGTGAACCTCGCCGTACAGCCACCTGCACCTGCACTTGCACTTGCACCTGCATGCTTCAAAAGCCTCACGACGCTTTCCGAATGTTGGCGCAGGCAACACCACACCTTCCTGACAGCAAAACGCAAGAAGCCGGGCGCAAAGATGGAAGGCATCTACCATCAAGCAGCAAACAAACTGCGGCCAGCTTGCTCCACGCTTCTTCCTCTCTACATCTTCCACCACTTCTTGGATGACACTTTACAGTCATTGTACAATACATTTCCCCCAGCATCTTGCAGCTGTATCATAGCCTCAACATCTTCGCCCCCTCTCTCCTGATATGGGTCCTAAGAATCGGAAGAACAAGAAACAGACCGCCGGCCAGCAGAAACAGCAGCCCCATGCCCAGTCAACGAGCGTGCGAACCAGCCTGAGTGGTGCTTCGACTGGAGCTGACATCAACACCGTGGACGGGAGTGCAGAGCCCCTCACCCCTACTACTCTGATCACACCTACAACACCAATGTCTTCGTACGGGTCCAGCCTCGAAAAGCAACAAGCAGCACCATCCAAAGACTCTCATCACATGGCGAAGCCCCACCGACCCGCATGGTGGAAGAAGTATATGCCTGCACCCTGCGGATGGTGGCCTTGCCGTACGTACCGCTGGCTTCGCGACTTCACCATCGCCTTCGTCCGTGGATTCTTCACACATACTCGCTCAGACCGAGCCGTTACGGCTGCCTTTTTGATCATACTTCTGTGCGGCTGCTACGCCTCTATGGAGCTGCTGCTGAAGATGATCGCCCCCTGCGCTGCTCAAGAGATGGAAAGCGGCTGTAGCGTTGTCTACGTGACGGTTCCTGGACCTATCATCACCGTCTCTCTCATTGCATCGAGGCCATCGAATCCCAGTCACGGCACCTACTACTACTCAGTCATAAGTGGGACTACGCAATGGCTCGGCAGCATCGCTCCACCGACGCGGTCCGGCACTCTGCTTACTACAGTCACTCCAGTTCCAACTCTGTCTAGTGTAACTGGACTTCCTTCTATGACCTACACGCCGAGTCCAACCTTGCCTATGCCAACTCAGCCAAGCACTGTGCGTAGTACAGTCCCGCCAGTTCAAACTCTGTCCAGTGTGGCTGGACCTCCGTTGATGACCGCGCCGAGACCGACCCTGCCGCCCAACCTTCCTTCAATAGGTCCAACATCGTCTCGTAGTGATCCGTTACCAGGGCCAGCATCATCTCCCGGCTTCCCGTCAACAGGCCCAGCATCATCTCTCATCTTCCCATCAACAAGTCCGGCATCATCTCCCAACCTTCCGTCGACGGGTCTAGCACCGTCTCCCAGCTTCCCATCACCGAGTGTAGTACCATCTCCCAGCTTCTCACCGCCAGGTTCGCCATCTTCTCGCAGCTCCCCGCCCACCACTGGAGTCACCACCACAAGACCTGCGCCTAGCACAATCCTGACTAGTCCCAGAACCACTGTGACCAGCGTACCTTCTAGTTCGGGGCCAGGTACGCCAATCCTCAACCCAGACAAGTGAAATTTCATCTCCTTGGATGAGTGATACTGACATTGATTGATGCAGATCTGGCTTCGTCTCTCAGTTCGCTTGCCCCATCTGTGGTCCCAACAACAAACACCGGGTCTGGTACGACGATAATGATGACAGGGACCACAAGCACTCCTGCGACTGCGTCTTCCAATTCGAGCCAAAGGGGTAGCTCTACTGCATCACCGCCGCGCCCCCCGTCCACGTCGGCAAGCTCACACTCACTGCCAGCAAGTACGCTGAGCATGAGTCCTTCGAACCCAACTCCAGTAGTCAGCAGCTCTACCTTCTCGTTGTCGCGTTCCTCCTCCTCGCCAGTCTCCTCAGCATCGCCGCCAGCCAGCGCATCGACTACCGGATTGTCGGCTTCACCTCCAGGTATGCAAGACTAAATTCTAGGCCAAGTGTATTTCCACTACTCTGCACAAGCTTGTCTGACTTTGGATCGTCAAATAGGCAGTAGCTTCACCATCTCGTTGCCGCGTCTTTCCTCCACACTGGTCTCCTCGCTATCGCCGCCAGCGGACACAGTGACTAGACCGTCGATTTCGCCTCCAGGTATGCAATCTTGAACCCTTGACGAGGTGCAGTGCCACTCTTCTGTATAAGCCTTTACTGACTTTGGATCGCCAATAGTCTCCCGGAGTAGCACGTCCTCACCGAGTCAAAGCTCAAGACTGACCGTTAGTGAAACGCCTTCATTCTCGACAAGCAGTATCTCATCCGTATGGGAGTCAATTGTGTCGTCGCCGACTAGTGCTTCTCGTGCTACCACCGCATTTCTGACACCGGAGGTACCGCCAGCGCCAACCGTGCCGATCTTCACCAACACTACGCGCAATTTCACCAGCTCAATCACCAGCTCGCAGCCTCTACCTTATTCTGGTTGGAATGGCACCTCGCCGACCGCCTCGTGCAGTGGAGCTGCTCCTGATATCAACTGTCTGCCACAAATGAGCACCTTCATGACCAAGGCAATTGCATACGGCGACGCAAAGTTTAGCTTCGTGTTCCCTACGCCAACTGTAGTAACAACAGTGTCGTACTGGACCGGAATCTACCCCTCGATTACTGGACCTGATTGGACGGACTTGGCCATGACAACCAGGGTTGCCCAGGAAAGAGGGCTCTCAGAGCTGCCTTCGTTGGAGTTGTTCAAGCCCACCCCTACTCCAACAGGATTCAAGACGATAGTCACGACTGTGGTCGCCGATAGCTCGGCGAAGGCTGTGGAGAGGGAAGTTGTGGCAGTAGCAGAAGCAGAGCCCGTGGTTTGTGGAGAGTCGGGAAACTTCACGCTCAATTTCGACGATACGACTGTGGCTGGCGGTGGCCCCGATATCCTTCCCGTGAATGGGTTGAAGAACCCTTATCATCACCTGTTCTACGCAAATGGATTCACGTACGTGCCGGACAAATGGGAGCCCTATCCCGCAGTGTCGCAGCCTAATGTCGCCATGTTTCTTCCTACGGGCGGCCTTCTCCTTCCCCCCTTGGCGTTTGCGGGAACCCTTCTTCCTGGCGAGCTTGGAGCCGGGCCTAGGGCCTCTGTGGACGCGTACTGGTTCAACGCTTACTCTGGGTATTTTGGCTGCGCTCTCAATGGCATCACGCCGTGCACCCTGCGCATTTCCGGCTATCGTTGGGATGCTTCACGGAAAGCCGAAGTCCTCACAGCGGAGCAAAGCGTCACGATCCCACCCTGCTGGGGTTACATCAACTGCAAGCTCACGCAAGTCATTTTCAACGCGCAGTTCCGAGCCCTGTCCGGCATCCAGTTCAACGCCTTCACGCGCAACCTGAACATACCGCAAGTGTTCATGATGGACGACCTGCAGTTGGAATGGCACAACAATACGTGTTCGGCGGGCATCCTGCGCATCGGCCACAGTTAGTATCCTTACCAGAAGAGAGGACCATTGTTTCTTCATCCATTCGTGCTGACTCGGAGTGCTAGACTGGGGACCGGGATCGGGATCATAGTCGACAGCTTCAGCGCGCATGGTATTTCAGGACTGTAGGTTTAGCATTTGCACAGCATTGAGGATATTGGAGGACATGAGTTATATAATGATAGCGTTGGCATAGATACCCTGTATAAGTAGCGTTCCAGTATACAGTTGCAATGAAGGAGACTATGGGTTCCTGCAGATGACGGTTCAGATGACTGACCAGTGTGGCGAGTGATTGACGACCTCCAGGCTCACATGGGCCTGCGCCCTGAAACACATGTCGAAGTGGATGCGTCTTTATGGCGCTTCGGGGGCGGATGACGCGGATGGGGGAGTGGAGAGGTGTGAAGGCGTCAGGATGGGGAAGTGGCGATGCCGATGGCTTGTTGGGCGTTATCAAGCTGTACCCCGTTGGCACCTTCCCCAGGGTGGTGTGCCTGCCTCAGCGGCTACCGCGTGATTGAAGTCTTGGCCCGCGTGATGCCTGGCGGCTTGAAGTGCTGCAATCAACATAGTGAGGTCGTCACCTAACTCTTACTATCACATACACTCTTCTCTTCTCTGTTTGTTGTACGCCAACCTCCGTCTCTCACGTCGTCTGTATCTTTGATTCTTTGCCTCACTCGCATGTCAGGCGAGGTGCAAGTGCCCTGTCGTCTGCACTCTGTAGCCTGCAGATTCCGTCTCACAGCAAGCGAGCGAACGGCGATTTCGCAACGCTATCCCTAGTCGCGTCTAGCTTCTTTCCTGCCTCTTGTTGCGCCCGAGTCCTCTTCTCTCACGTCTCCAGTCCTCCGGTCTCGAGGCTAGCAGAAACCGAAAGTTCCGTTTCCTCTCACCCTTCACCTAGCAAACACATCGCGCCGGTAATCATGCCGGCGTTTGGCCCAAAGATGCAAACCGAGCTCGAAGACAAACCCCACCATCTACCCCCACCACCCCTACACCACGACGACGCCTTTGCTCACCAGCTAACACCGAACCCCAACCTGAACTTCACCTCGTCCGGAGCCCCAGCACCAGCACCAGCCCCGCGAATCGCACACCGTCCCTCGGGTGACTTCCGCCACAGTTCATCGGGCAGCATGGCGGGCGCGAATGGCAATGGGCCGATGCCTGTGCCTGGCGGGTCGCATAGTCGCACGGGCAACGGGCATGGACATGGGCACAGTGGAAACATGCGTGAGATGGGCTTTGGTGGACCGCGTAGTCCGCCAAACAACAAGAGCACTTCCCATGTTCCGTGCAAATTCTACCGCCAGGGTGCCTGCCAGGCCGGCAAGGCGTGTCCCTTCCTCCATTCGAACGAGCCGCTGACCGAGCGCGCGCCCTGCAAGTACTTCACAAAGGGAAACTGCAAGTTTGGCCCCAAATGTGCCCTCGCCCACATTCTTCCCAATGGCCAAGTCGTAAATCGCCATAACGTGGCCGGCGCCAGCGGTCCCTTTGGTCGCATGAACATCCCTCATCACCCCGAACCCCCGCCGAACAGCTCTCTCCTCACCATGCAGGCACACATGGCACCCATGCAACCCAACTTTCCCTCGTTTCCGGCACAAGACGAATACTTTGCGGGCCAGAAGTCGCAGTACGATATGATACCCACCATCGATACCACTTTCTCCTCACACCCCGGCTCCAACTATGGCTCTCCTCCGAACGAGAACGGCCGCATACCTATGTCGCCTCCTCTCAAGGGTCTGACTGTTGCAGATGTAGGACTGCCCGCATCATTCGACAGTCAGGGCATCTCCGAGATGGCTAGGTGGGGACCGATAGCGTCGTCTGTGCCAGCCAAATTCCTTGCCAACTCTCCTCCGTCCTCCTTCACAGGCGATTCGTCTACACTGCGGAACTTGCACGATTCTGCCTATGGCAATGGTTCGCGTAGGGCTGTAGCGCTAGGATCATCACCTCCAGAATCGATCGAGCAACCCGTTGGACGTAGGATCATGCATTCTGAGCTGGGCGCCCATAGATCGAGGGGTATGTTGTCTGCCAGCGTCGGAGCTCGTGCGCCTTATGCAGCGAATGATGAGTGGGACGACTCTGAGCTTATAGGAAAGTTCGAAGAAGACATGCTGCCCAGCTCGCTGAACGACCTCTTGACACCAGATGAGCGGTTCCGTCGCTTCTCGCGCGACCAAGACAACGAGGGAAACTCACTCTCACATCGAGGCTCCATGTCTAGGCTCGGCGCATCCCCGCCCGCACCATCGGCAGCGACCTCCTCGCCGTCCCGCTACCAGTCACTTTGGGGCAAGCGTTCAGTGGATGCAGTCGAGTCGGGTTCAGTTCCTGGTGCTTCCCAGTTCGGCCACATAGGCTCACCCCTACGAAATTCGACACTCCACCCCAACGCTAGTCCATCTCTCCGTGCGCTCGCCCGCCCTGTAGGCAACGATCCGAGTCCCTTCGTATCATCACCTCCACGACAAGCCTCCATGAGCATGATTAGTCAACAGCTCCAGCGAACTCGCCTGTCATCACGTGCGTCGGAAGAAGGCGGCCTTTCTAACAATTACGGTCTTTCCAACAATCACATTCCCATCCCACCGGGTATGAATCGAGTTACCTCAGGGTCCAGCGTCGGAAGCTCTGGTGGACGTCTCGGCATGGATCGCGCGGTTAGCAGCAGCAGCATCCATCGGGAGCGGATTGAGGAAGAGCAGGGCCTCTTTAGTATGGAAGACGAAGATGACGTCAATGGCAAGAGCAAGGATGGTGCATCAACCACCTCTAGTACCAGCAACAAACGATTGAGTGGGCTTTCGTGGGGTAGTGGAGGGGGTGGGAAGGCGAGTCCGAATTTGGCTCCTATCGGAGCTCATCGGGCTCCTGGGAAGTTCTGAGCTCTAGTCCCGACATTTTCTCGAATGGTTGCGCGAATGAGCTACCGTCATGCATCAGCAATCCCGGCAATACATGACATACAAAACAGCAACATGACCTCCAGTGCTCAGCCTGGCGTTAATGGCGTTTCAACCCTTCTTCTCTTTCTTTCGGACACCGACTCGGAGGCGGACCCTTGATTTACACAGCGAAAAAACTTCTCTCATTTCACACTCTTGGAAAAAAAGTTACACGGCACATTGAGCGAGCATCTACGGTCGAATCAGCTTCGGCAGCACTTGATTTGCATAACGGGCGTTTTCTCTCTTTCTTCTTCATCTCCAGCGCCCCTATTCATCTTCTGAGGAGTCTCGAATGCGAATGATACAGTCAGCATTTAGCAAGTGCTACTACGGTCTATACACAACAGGAGCTAGCTTTTGACTTGTCCACTTTTTCTTTCCCCGGCTTCGGCATACGACTAGGCGAGGCGCTAATGACCTAAGGCAAGCACATGGTCGTCATCTTCCTATCTGCGACCTGCATAGCCTGTCCTGTCCCTGCCTACTCCTTTTTTTCTTCTCTTTCTTTATTATAGACAAGTGATATTTCGGCGTGTGTCATGAGATGCAATGGTTTGACCGGGTGGGTGTCATCGTACGGATAGGCGGTGGCAAGGAATGGAGGTCCTTTAATTCGATATGCATAGACAGGAGGAAGGCGGATCAGCTTGATGGGTATCGGGTAGCGGAGCTGTATATGTATAATGATATAAACAGAAATACTAAATCCAACTACTACACACTGTACATGTCTTGGTCATTATTCTGATGGAGGGAGATTTATCTCATACAGATACGAAGGATTCCCAGTCAGACGTTACAGACCGTCATAGATTGGCGTTTCTACGTTAACTCATGAGTTAACTCAGAAAACGCCGATCTAGGTAGACCGTCGATCTTTCTAACCTGTCACGCGATTGAAACAATTCGCCGCACACTAGAAAACTTTACCTTGTATGTATTTTTCTACACACAATAAATTTTTTTTAATATCTTTCTACTTAACGTTATATGTAAAAAAAGCATGCTAAACTTTATACTTTTATATTTTATTATATTTAGAAGTAGTGTGATTAACATATGTAGAGGAAAATTAAGCTTAGGGGAAGAGATTTAGGAGAGCAAAGCTCTATTGTATTGGGGTGAGATCAGATGAGACTATATACACAGAGCCGGGAGAACAATCCTCTAATCACCTGATGAGCCTTCATATATCCACCGCGACAACATATTATTGTAAGTTATATTTGGTGAGAGAGTATTAGGTGTGGGGGAATTCTTTCAACCTCGTGTGCCTGTATACACAAAACGACGAGCTAGCTCAGCCAACCCATCTATTTATTCAGCATGGAAGCTTCTATTCAGCCAGTTACTCGTTATCAATCAAGTCACCCGTTCACGACCATGAACATATCCTGTACTCCATCCCTACACCTCCCACCCCAATAGTGATTCACCCACCTACCTCACTTCACATAAGCCCACCCCCTACTCCGCCCTCGCAGCAGCCAACCTCAGCACCTCCTCAACACTCTTCCGGAAATTCTTCGGATCCTTACTAACACTCTGCCACACCTCCCCATGCTTCGGTTCCGCCGCGGCCACCCTCCCCAACACCTCCGCCTTCTTCTCCTCCGTGCCATGCATTTCCAAAAACTTCCAGTACCAAACCCACGCATCGCCGAAATCCGGATCCAGCACCACAGCCTTGGTGAACCACGTCGCTGCTTTGTCGAGGCGCCGCTCGGCCCAGAAGATGCGCGCCACGACGACGAAGAGGAGCGCGTCTTTTTCTACTTTCTTGATAGCTTCGAGGGCGCGCGGTTTGCGCTGCGTGCGGGACTCGAGGTGCATGATTTTTTCTGCCCAGAGGATGCCCGAGTTGGGGCATTCTTGGAGGGCGGCCGCCATGATCTTTTGCGCGGCGGGGATGTCGGATTGTCGGCGTTCGAGGCGGACGGCTTCGCGGAGGAGGAGGGGGGTTTTGGGGTTCTTTTGGCGGCCGCGGTCGAGTGTGGAGCGCGCTTTTACGATCGCACCGGCTTTTTCTTGGATGCGCGAGAGTAGGATGTACAAGACGGGGGCTTTGGGCGCGGATTTGGTGCCCGAGAGGTAGGCCTGCTCGGCTTCGCGGAGTTTGGAGAGCGATTCGTAGATTTGGCCTTTGATGGCGTGCAGTTTCCAGCTTGCAGGCCACATTTGCAGGCCGGTGTTGCAGATGTCCAGGGCGGTTTCATTGTCGCCCAATTGACGCTCCAGGACAGCGGATTTGAAGTAGATGCGATCGGTGGCAGCGGAGTCTCGTGCAATTTTCAGGAATTGGCGCGCTTGGTCGTAATTTTCGGCGTCGACTTCGAAGTCGACTGCGCGGGTATAGAGGTTCTCGTTGCCTTCCAACTCTACAAAACTCCTGCCGAGCACGTTGCGCGCACCTTCTGCGTCTCCAGCTTGCCACATTTCTCGTGCGTATAAGAGCCATAAGGATTCTGCTTTTGGGCAAGCATTGACGGAGCGTTCAAGAACTTGTAGAAGATCGTCTAACGAACCGTGGAGCTTCTCCAGATCCGCGGCTGCGTGCCATACCGTTGTGCTGTATGGGAAGACAGATACTGCATAGGCCAGTATAGCTCGAGCTGTAGCGTATTTACCGTGTATCCTGCAGGTCTTAGCATCCTCTAGCCATATGGTCTTCCGCTCGTCATCCTCGTCAAGCTTCCAGCCGATCGTCGCTTTGATAATGGCGCTTGCTGTGACCACACTCCCCTCCTCTTCACAATTTTCAGCCTGTGTGATCCACTCTTCTCTCGGAGGCATGGCACCCTCCTTGATGAGCGATTTGACAGCACGCTCCATAACCTTGTCGCAAAGGTTGACTTTTCCAAGTTGTTCCTGCAGGCGACACGCCTGTATCCAAATCGTCCAGCTCGTAGGTATCGCCTTCCGCGCAGCGTTCAAGATCTGTGGGGCCTCGTCTGGTCCACTGACCCGTGCATATGAGATCCACAACTCTTCAGATAGTGGGATAGTCTCTACAGCCTTGGCGAAAAGGAGCTTGACATCTTTAATCTCTTCAGTGTCGTTAATCAGGAGTTTCCAGAGCTCGACGGATGTTGGGTTGCGGTCTAAAGCTTGACGAGCAACTTTCTTGCGCGCAGCGGGTGTTTGCTCTAGCTCAATAGCGTCCATCCAAAGCTTGATGGCTTTCGGGTTCTCCTTAATACCAGCAGCGGCGATGACCTTGGCGTTGTGCAGATTCTCACGATTAAGACGAATTGCTTCGACCCAAACGGCAATCGACTTCGGACAGTTCTGACAGCCTTGTGCTAAAACGCGCTTCGCTGTGTGTATCTTGCCAGCCATCTCTTCCAAACGAGCCAAAGCGACATAACCAGGACCGTTGTTGATGTTCGTCTTGACGGCAGACTCAAGCAATACCCGGGCGCGGTTGATGTCTTCCACGGGCACTTCCTCGCCCGTTTGTTGCTTCTTGTCTAGAGCAGTAATGTAACCACGCGGATCAACGCTTGTAGCCGTTCCAGAAGTTGCCGTGGTCTGAACCCCTGTAGCCGTTCCAGCAGTGTTGGCAGCTGAGTCTAAGCGTACCTGCAGCGCAGACTTGTGAGCGGCGCCAATCGATGCAAAATTTGTCATTGTGCCTTCACCATCAGATGTCGGTATGGACGTCTCAAGCTGTCCAGAGGTTGCAGCCGCCTGGAGTACGCTGTCTGGTACGGCATACGATCGCGAATTCGCTAGACGGCTCTCACGGGCGCGCTTGGCCCTACCTGTCATGTCGCCAACTTCGGGTAATCCGGCCCATTCTTCTTCGGAGACGCCTCCTAGCGCGCGTTTGAGGTCGGCGAATTGCAGTTGAATCTTCGGGTTGTTCTTCTCGTATTCGTCGCGTTCTTTTTGTTCGCGGGCTTCCCTAAACGTCGGACATGGGTCGGTATCTGTTCGTCGCAAAAACAACGATGATGAATACTTCAACGTATTAAGACAGAGGGAAGGGGAGGAGAAGGGGCAGGTGCAGAGGGGGAAGGAAAAGGGTAAACCAACCTTCGAACGCGCCGTCTTTTGTCCATCTTCTCATCCACATCCTGGTAGATCCGGTCCGCCTCATCGTCCTCCTTGTCATAGTTCATCCCGCTCGAGAATAATCCCACTTCGTTATCTGGATCTTGGAACCGATCCTCCTCTTCATCCCTCTCTTCCTCCTTCTTCTCGACTGCGCCGTACGCCGATGGAGCTGGCTGGCCCAAGGAGGCAGCGCGCTTCGCCAGCATCTCCTTCATCTGCTCCTCCGAAGGCCCTTCTCTAGCTGGACCCAGGTCTGATCGGGTCGTGAATCCGGTGGCACCACGCCCGAGACCAGCTACGTAGTTCTCAGGCGCGGGCATCGACAAGAAATCACGTCGGCCGCTCATTTTGGCAGGGGGCGCTCTTTGCGGGGGAACTCTTGAGGGTTGTCGGAGGCAGTTGGAGGCGAGCTTCTGCGCAAACCTCGCTGGTAAATCTTTGGCACCGTTTGGCGTAGAATTTTGCGCGCAAATTGGCACTAGTCGCTTGTACGAGAGGCGATAGTACGAGATGAGCGGTCGATGGAGCGTAGAGCTCTTGAGAGTGGAAACCAATAGTGGTCGGCGACCGTGGTGTTTATCGTAGAATCGACGTAGACGATGGGCGCGAGCTTCAAACGGCAGCTCTAGCGCAATCACGTGGGCGCTAGTCACTAAGAGACTAGCACGCATTCATCCCCGCGGACATGCACTTGATGTTGTCGAGGTGGGCTGCACGGTGAGACAGAACTCATGGATTCCTGTGAATGTGCATCAGTGTCAAGTAATCTGGGGATGGTTGTATCAAAGCTTAGGGCCCTAAGGCTCTGTTAGACGTTCTCCATAAGCTTTGTACATACAACGGGAAATAATCCTGTTGCTGAGATACATCCCCGAGACAGGATATATTGTAAATTGCGGAGGCGGCTATATAGTATGCTCCGATGGTTAGAGTAATTAATTGTACAATGTAGGAAAGGTACCCCCTGCTTCGCTCATCCCCCCCCCCCCCCCCTAACGCTACTGATTGTCCCTAACTATGCCCTCGCTCCTTTCAAGTAAATACAATACCAGAACGCCAGGCAGATGCTCGTATAGTATAAACACTTCAAACACGTTATCATACGGGTGCCTTTCCACTCGCCCTGTTTAAGCTCGTCGTGTTCCGAGATCCGTTGGGAAGAGGAGGAACTGGTGGAGATGACCGTAATACAAGGTCACCCCTCAAATCTCTTGAACTATAATCTATTAGCATCTTCTAAGGTATCACACTTGGAGTAATGCTTACCTCCTCGCCTTTTTAACTTTCCCAATCCAGGCCTTGAAACCCTTCTTCTTCTCCACATCATCTTCATCGACCCTGTCCGCACTCGTCCGCCGACTCAGGGGGCTAAATCGCTGCTCCACAGCCCCATTAGCACTCTCTTCTTCGTCTTCCTCTGCTATACCATCCTCATACTCGTCACCATCCCTTGGCGGCGCCCATCTCTCCACATCCCCATTGACTACTACAAACCAACCCAACTTCTCACCCGGCGCAAGCTCATTCCTCAATTCCACTAGCGCATTCCATGTATCGCTCGGTACACCCATGCTTCTAATCTCGTCGACATCTACACCCAGCTTTATCTCATGCACCTGATCGCACACATACGCATATGGCTGGTCGCTAGTCGTCATGTCGTCTGGATCGTACTGCTCAATGAAGCGCAAATTGGGTATGTATCTCATGCGCTCGGGATACAGGGTATAGAAGTTATCCATCAGTTCGGCAACGGTGTCGGGCGACATTATCCAGCCTGGAGCACAGGCTTCGAGGTTCTGAAGGATAATGTGGATGCGAATTGACTTACGGGGCCAGCGGAAGCCGTGTACGAGCCAGGTAGGCATTGCGCGAGGTGATACAAGATATGGATTAGAAATGGTGGTCGCCGCGGAGTTTGAGGCTTATAGGTAGGCGCCTCGGAGTATATCGCTTCTGCAGGTCCTAGAGGTCCTCTCGAATTGAGTTACGGAGAGGCTGAATGCTTTCCTTCACCCCTGCTCTGGCTGGAGTACACTTTGATGCGCCTCTTCAGCGGACCTTCACTCTACAGTCGTACATTGTCACCTTGGTACAAGGTCTGCTCAGCGCCTCTTCTCGAACCTTGAATAGGGTATGCGAACGATCGTGTACGACGAAGGATGTAGTGGGATGTGATAGAATAGGCACGCGGTTGCCGGGATCAATGCGTCGAAGGATGCAGTAATTGGATGATTCAAGTTTGTGGATGGGGCAGCGATCGTGGGGTAGTAATATAGATATATATAGATGAGAGGGGGGTTGACAACTTGAAGGGCTGGGGCCAAACCTTGTGCTGTGCCTGGACCGGACGCTCCTCTGACCACGCCAAACGAAGCCGTTAGACCCACCTTGATCCCTGCAACTGTGTCAACTCGCGGGGAAGCCAGAGCAACAACGATGATCGCCGCCTGCGCCTTTACCATTCGACATTGAGCGCGTCTGTTCGGCGACGTGTCCTAATTGCGCAATATGCCTCTGTATGTGGTTCTTTCCTTAACCATGTGTGTCCGCTTATGAGCTGATAAATCGACAGTCACCTCCTGGGCAAAAAGGTACGCACGACACGCACGGTGAAACATCATCACATCACATCACGTACTGACGAGTCCAGTCATGGAACGTCTACAATTCCGCCAATATCGCCCGTGTAAAAGCCGATGAAGCTGCCGCCGCCGCTCGCGAAGCTGCCGAAGATGAGCGCCAGCAGGAAATCGACGCCGCCCGTCGAGTTGCCATCCTCCGAGGTGAAACACCGCCGCCGCTACCAGGCGAAGACACGAGCAAGCATGAGAAGACAATTCAGAGGGAGGGCCATGAGCGGAAGAGGAGGAAGTTGTTCGGGGAAGACGATACGGATATGGATATTCGACTGGCGACGTCTGCCACGGCGCCGAAGGAAGGCATTGACAGGGATGCGAAGCTGTTGAAGCTGCGGAAACCCGACGATGATGCGCCTTTGGCTGATCATGCGGGGAACATAAGTCTGTTCCCCGTAGACACAAAAGAGATTGCCAAGCGTGAGAAGAACGAGGAAGCGGAGAAAGATAAGAGGAAGAAGGAACGCGCCTTGGAAGACCAATACACTATGCGCTTCTCCAACGCAGCAGGGCGTGGAGGCCTGGAGCAGCAGCCATGGTACACTACCGGCGAACGGAGCACTACCGACCCAAGCAACAATGCGGGTGCGGGTGCGGGTGACAAGTCGTTGGAGCACGTGGGCTTCAGCAACAAAGATGTTTGGGGTAACGAAGATCCGCGCCGTAAAGAGAGGGAACAAGCTCGCATAACCTCCAATGACCCCTTTGCCTTCATGCAGAAAGCCCAAGTCCAACTCAAGAAGTCCAAGAACGATAAGAAGAAATGGGCAGATGAGCGGGAGCGTGAACTCAGGGAGCTACGAGCGACCCAAGAACGAGAGTCCCGGAGGGACAGGCATGGAAAGAGGAAAAAGCGAGAGCGAGTTGAGGAAGAGGGGGACCCATTGCATCTGCCTGGACACTCGGGATCCCGCAACGGAGATAGGGATTCGAAGCAAAACAGGTATCGACATCGACACCGTCATCATCGTAGTCGGAGCAGGAGTCGTGAAAGAGGCCGTGACCACGGATCAGGACTCTCCGTGCGTAGTCGCAGCCGGAGTCAAGATCGTGCGAAAGACCGATATGTCCGCAAATCATCATCCCGACACGAGCCCGACGGAAGAGAATATGGTCGCAACAGGCATAGTTCCCGTTGATATTGCAATCCTTCTCAGTAGTGCTCTCGAGGTTTATGTATTGGTAGAGTATACATTCCTAGTTCTTGCCCTTCATTGGTTGATCGTTGCTCGCTCGGTGGACGTCCCAGTAGCAATCCTATTCGGCCATTGACTCTCCGGCGGTGGAACGTATCTCGCATTGCATTCTGTCTGTCGCGTAGCCAAAGGTAGCCCGCAACAACTGCATATTCGTATGACTCTACGAGGATATGTATGCGAATATCTTCAATGTTCGCCAATTGAGGTAAGCTTCGCTAGCGTTCTCTTTGCGTCATGGCTTGCAGCCTTGCGATCCCTGCATCCAGATATCCATCATGCCCCACCGAGGGGCATTTTCCTCGGCATTGGGTGTAAGATGCTGAGGTAACGCAACTGAAGGTATATATTTTTAGCCGCTGTTCGCCGATTTTCAGTTTCAATTCCAGTCTACTCTCTTTCACTTCTCAAGCTCCATCTGATCACCTTCCCCTAAACCTCTAAAAGTGGAACTACTTCGACCCTTCCACTTCTACAGACTCAACATCCTTCACAATGGCTTCTAACCCCATCGGCCGCTGCTGCACAGTCGGTGTCAAGCATGAAGGCGCACCCACTGGTGAGGAGAAAACGATCGGTGGCAGTGCGTCTTATTCTGAAGTTTCGCGATAGCTTCGTGATAGCTAACCAGAGCTAAAGTCAAGAACTATGTCAGCTACCCCGAAGACAAAAGCACCCAAAATGCCGTCATTATCCTCACTGATATCATGGGTTATGGCTTCAACAACGTTCGACTGTATGACCTCCGCCTCTCGCATCACCTTCCCTTCAACACTCCACCAACACCGTTCCGTCCATCAGTCCGTCCTTCTAGCTGATCCCTCCCCCAGCATCGCCGACCAGTTCGCCGCCAACGGCTACTTCGCAGTCATTCCCGACTTATTCAACGGCAATGAAGCCAGCCTCAACGGCAACTTCAACATCCAAGACTATATCGCGAACAAAATGCCTCGCGTACCTACCGTCGACCCTATCATCGAAGCCACCATCGAGGGTCTGCGAAGTAACTTCAGTGTCAAGAAACTTGGTGGTGTGGGATACTGTTTTGGAGGGAAATACGTGTGTAGATGGTTGAAGGGATTGGAAGCGGGTGGGATTGATG
Organism: Byssothecium circinans; assembly: GCA_010015675.1. Taxonomy (NCBI): domain Eukaryota; kingdom Fungi; phylum Ascomycota; class Dothideomycetes; order Pleosporales; family Massarinaceae; genus Byssothecium; species Byssothecium circinans. The sequence goes on along the minus strand of ML976977.1, from coordinate 1,300,441 downwards.
CGGGATATACGGCTCATCCGAGCTTTGTGGATGCAGAGGAGTTGAAGGGGATTAAAGGGCCGTTGAGTATTGCGGCGGCCGGTATGTATAGGAGACTTCTTCACTCTTCCATGGTCACACGCGACTATTCTTGCAAGAAATACGCGGATTATGACTCCTGAGTTCAACTATAAACGCAAACAGTGCTAACAATGAAAAACAACAGAGACCGATCAAGTCTTCCCCGCTGAGAAGCGCCGCGAAACAGAAGCCATCCTCCTCAAGCTTGACGTGCCTTACCAACTCAACCTCTTCTCTGACGTCGAGCACGGCTTTGCTGTGCGCGGCGATCCGTCGAAGAAGAGGCAGAAGTTTGCCAAGGAGCAAGCGTTCTTGCAGGCTGTGGCTTGGTTTGACGAGTACCTTCAGAACGCGTAAGGGATATTTCTTGTGTCTCTCGGCTTTTCTCAGCGTAGGCGTTGGGATGAGACAGTAGAGTTTGGTGTTGAAAACAGCGGTGTAGGGGAAGTGTAGTCGTAGAAGTCGAAGAAAGAATAAGAGAAGAGGTCACAGTGTTTGTCGTCGTTCCCGTCCACCTCCATTCCTGCCACCTTCAGCCATGTGTCTCTCAACCCCATCATTCTCATTCCCAATCCGATCCTCTCCATCTTTCCCAGCAACCACCAAGCTCATCTCCTCCAACCCCCCTCCCTTCCTACCCCCTCTCCACTTCTTCCCCTTCCTCACCACCCACGCCACCCCACAGATGCAAATATACACCAAGTAAAACGCTGCCCAAATACCATACGCCGTGATAAGAAACTCAAGTAAGCCCTCTAGTGCAACGTAGGTCAAAGGACGTAGGACCTTGAGGTGGATGGGATGTGTGTAGTCGAAAGGTTTGATGGTTGATGTTTTGTGTTGTTGGTGCGGGGATGTGGTGTTGCGCGGATTGACGAGTGGGAGGGGGATTGGCGGAGGAGGCATTGTCGGAGCTGGCGCTATTGGGTGCTGCGGTAGTGATGAGAGTGGGGGGGATGTTCGGGGATGGATGGGTTTGTGGATAGTGGCTCTGGGGATCCTATCAGGCTGGCAGAAATGACAATTTGCGGTTGATGGGCATGAATGGGAGACCGGGCGTGAATGAAATTCGGTTTTGGTGATTGGGGAGTGCGTGAGTGGATGTCGCTCCTTCCTCTGTTTCTAATCGCACTTTCTCAGGTGAGAGAACAATGATAGGCTGGAGTTGGCGGTGAGCTAGCGGACTGTTTGTGTTTGATGGAAAGAAAGCAGTACGATAGGCAGGAACTTTCGAGAGGCACGCGCCACAAACACTACTGAAGGCAGCAGAACGCAGTCACTGCCACATTACTAACAGCAAAGCTTCATCATATAAATTTAATGGTCAACAGCCCCACTCGCTCTCTAACTCCTGCACCAACTACATCCACCATGGCCACCGCCAAAGTTGAGGGCCGCCAGGATTCGGTCTACTTCACCGATCCCTCAGATCCCGTCACCGACGACAACCCAATCGTTATTCGTGGATTCCGCTATTTCATCGATCATTGCAACCCACGACAGCTTGACTTGTTCCAGAAATTCATCATCACCGAGACCCTCCAGACGCCGAAATTGAAAGTTGGGCATAATGCGATGGATTGGCTGATGGATGGAAAGGTATGTATATGGAGCGCGGCAAGACAAAGGGGGCAGTTTGGCTATTGCACGCTTAGTGCGCACTGTCAAGCATTTGGGTAAGCTTTACTGACTTTTAACTCAGGTCATGGAGCAGATCATCATGCTCTTCGACTATTGCGCCGCCCATCCGAACACCACAATTCATCTCCACGTGCCCTGCTTCCACTTTGACGCCAACAACCCCGCCACCGCATTCATGCGCACCGGGTACCTTCTTCTCCACGTCTTCCGCAATATCAACAACTGGTACGTACCTCTCCAACATCATAAGTCTTGAGTCTGGGTACGAGCGGTCCATTCAACTAGCGTCGATAACACTGACGCACCTCTCAATGAGCCCCACTAACTTGATACCAGGAACAACCCCAAATTCACCAACCTGTTCTTTCCTCCCCTCTGGCACAACGTTCGCGACCAAGTCCTCAACGCCTCAAACGGGAGATACCGAGATGCGATCATCAAGATGGGGAAGACAGTGAAGAATCTTCGGTTTATGCCGAGTAAGGAGGCTATGGACGATGGTTTCGTGAATGCTTGCCGGCGGTCGCATTGGGGATCATATTGCAGCGAGAAGGAGTTTCAGATATGGATCGACATGGCGAAGGAGTGGTACGAAGATGGGATTTAGGGGCAGAGTGTGAGTGAGGCCATGTGGCAAAGGCCTAGGGCTGCTTTCCATCGTGCAAATGCGGTCTGGCGTTCTTTCATTCTCTCCTTCCAAAGTTATGAATGACAGGCTATTGCTAGGATAGCATTAGTACCTGGGGATTCATACATAGGGTTCACAAGGCGATGGTATTATGCTTGCAATTGCTAGAACTTGCCCCTCTAAGCCTTAATGCACTTAATGATTAATCTAAAAGAAGTTCGACGAGATATTAGGACACCGCAAACCGACATTAGAACGAAACCTCTCACTACTCCTCATACTGCGCAACAAGGTATTTTTCTTATGGTGTTGCAGTTCACCCGGATTATACTGACGTGCGCATTTCCAGGATTTAACCATATTTGATTGGCTCGCATAGAACTGGCTGCATGATTACTCCTGCCCTTCTTCGGATATGAGGAGTAGAGTTATTTAGTAGTGAGACAGCGCTTCCTTTTCCGACCCGTTCATACATCCAATACATTAGGCAACAGTGGGTCCCGTAAAAAAACTTCAATATAAAGCTTTACTGCTACTCTCTCTTCCGGAACTTAAGAAAACTATTGCTGCTTCACAATGTCTCAACCAAAAGGCTACGAACACGCATACACTTTCAACACCGGCGATTTGCAAGTCAGTGATATCCACCGCATCCACTACAGTCGATACGGAAAACCCGATGGCAAACCAGGTGAGTTTTTCCGACCCAACACCCCACATCCCCATCACAATCCTGACTCCCTTCCCAGTGATATTCCTCCACGGCGGCCCAGGAGGTTCAGGATGCAGCCCCACCAACGCAGCCTTCTTCGACCCCGCCATCTTCCACATCGTGCTCCTCGACCAACGCGGCGCCGGACAATCCACCCCCAGCGCCGAAACGCGCGACAACAACACGCAAGCCCTCGTTTCCGACATCGAGAAATTGCGCGAGCACCTTGCCATCAAGAAATGGCACATGGTCTTCGGCGGATCCTGGGGGTCCACCCTCGCACTCGCTTACGCGCAGGCGCATCCCAATGCGTGCGGGTCCCTCGTCATTCGCGGCGTGTTTCTAGGCACGATGAAAGAGTTAGATCTGGTGATGAAGGGACATTTGACTGCGAACTTGTACCCCAAGGAGTATGATCGTTTCATCGCCTACCTGCCTGAGGAGAAGCGAGACGATCCGCTGAAGGCATACCACGAACTCATCATGTCCGACGACCCTGAAGTCGCTCGCAAGGCGGCTCGCGAGTGGAACAGATGGGAAACCAGTGTAAGCAAGTTGGTAACAGAGACCGAGGAACTTGAAGAAAAGTTGGAAGACTATGCGTGGAATAAGACGCATGGGTGCATGGAGGTTCATTGCTTTGTCAACGGGTGTTTCCTCGGGAAAGACCAGCTGTTGAATGGGTGTGAGAAGATTAAACATATTCCGACAAGGATCGTGCAGGGGAGGTATGATCTTGTGTGTCCGCCTAGGGCTGCGTATGAGATTCATAAGCGCCTGCCGAAGTCGGAGTTGTATTTTGGGGCTACGGCTGGGCATTCAGCGTTTGAGCCGGATAATTTCAAGAAATTGGTTGAGTGGTGTGATGAGTTGGGGAAGCTGGATTTGCATTTATAGGGTTGTTGGCTTGGGGAAATTAAGAGTTGGAGGGCTGAAGCGAGGTGGAGCTGCTAAAAGGTGGTTTGAGATGGAATAGATCAAATTGCAATATACCTTTCGTTAGTCTCACTGACATGTTACTCTCAATTTCTACTGCTGGGAGGGCTTGTCTTAGATGTAGGTAACGAGAGGATCTTGCAAATGATGTATCATTACAGTTGTTGCATCTACCTAGACTTAGTGGATGTACAGATATTCATGGGCTAAGGCTTACATGACGAAGGAACTCTTGTGTCATAGGGAAACAAAGCACTGTGGAGTATCTTCCATTTTTCTTCCATTGATTTGCGAACCTATATTGGGGGCTTGTTGATTTCTATATTCTCCCATGCATCTGGGCTAAGGCGGCCGTCTTCAGGCTCCAGAATTTCTGCACATATGTCCGCGGCTGGGACTTCGAGATATTCTCGGAGTTCCCTTGGTTTCATCTCCACCGGACAACGAGGGCACCTCTCAGGTTGTAGATGTGCTCTCTTTATGTGTTGTCTATAATCTCGTCAGTCCTCTCGCTCACTGGTGTATACATTTGGAAATAACTCACCCTAGTCTTGTCATATCGGGAAATCCTAGACAGCTACTACAAGATTGCGGGCAGTACTTGTTAGGGTCATAACGGTAAACGGGCACCTTAGTCTTGCTCCAATAGTCTTTCTCGAAGAATGAGCGACTGATATCCGCTTTCATGGGTAATCCTTGTCGCCATCGCCCTCTCCTGGTACTTTTTCTCCGTATTCCGGCTTTTTGCCTTTACTTCGACTGCTTTTGTTTTGGGATTCAGACTGAACACCACCAGTAGGCCTACCACGACTTGACTCTGTAAAGGTTCCATCTCCGTCTTCATTGGGCGCCTCCCAAAGATCGGGGTTTTCGAACAATATGCCACTACGTATTTGCTGAATAAGCCAACCTAGTGTGAATCTATCCCAATAACTACCCGCATCTTGCAGTTGTTGGTCTTTCTGTGTGCTAATTTCGGTCTTCGTGCCAAAATTGTGATCACCTCTTCGGAACTCTTGGTGTCTTTGTTCATGCGGTTTGAAGAGATCATGGCATGAGGTTTCATAACTCTCGTCGCTGTTACATCTTGGGAGGACGACTTATCCTTGCTACCCATGAGGCGTAGAGTATATTCGGACCCATCCTCTTCGATATTGTGAAGGTCTGCTTGCTCGTGACGAGAAGAGAGAAGAGACTGCCTTTTCGCCCATGTCGTTTGAAACTCTGGATCGTTGGGGTTAAGATAACCATTCCATTCCTGAGAAGATTTGAGGCTCTCGGCTCAGCGGCATTATGAATCGCCATGTGACGACCCCTCCTGTTGTCGAAGCCACTAGGATTTTGTGGCTGCTGGGAAAGAGAATACTCTAATGGTATCCCCCGTCAGCCAAATGAACTAAATATAGAACAGCAGTGACACAACTTACGACGACCGTTGGGTACACTAGAGTAAGCGGGGAAAGCAGTAGTTCCGGGGTGAATCTGAGCACCTGGTAAGATAACTCTCTATCCCAATATGTTCTGCCCGTCTTTCGCTTTCCCATCGCTATATGTCTAATCGAAAATCCTGTATCATCAACTAGGTCAGAACCCGGGGTGCAGCAATCTAATAGCCCTGTCTTCCGTCCTGTACACCGGCCGGACCAAAGCATCGGGCCCAAGATATCTCTGGATATTGGCGGTGATAACTTCTCTCGCGTTGCCTTCCCCTGGCAAAAAACCATTGGTTCTGTCATGATTCTATCGGAGAGGCTGACTATTCGTAGTTGTGATTGGAACGTGGAAGAATACTGGCCTTCTGCTAGCTCGTGAATTCTCCAAGCACGGATGTAGATCACAATGTGGGTGCCTTTAAGAACTTAAATGCAGATGTAGGTCTCACGTGACAGCACTAACGCCCTGGTAATCGCATTTAGGGGCCCCAGGCTACACAGGCAGTGACATAACCACGTTAGTTGCTGTACATTTTTACATGCGCGCCCGTGCGAATTAGATAGGTTCTATCCATCTTGACCTGCGTTATGTTAATCAAGCGATGCGAAAGTCGTAACATTCCAGTTAATTCAAGTAGAGATGGTGGTGCAGCCGCATCTAGACAGTTTCCGCACGATGTCATTTGCCTACGCTAACCTCTTCTGACGCGCTAAACAAGCCAGACTTGCATGTGATCACCTGGCCATCACGTGGCTATATTGATGCCTAGGTACTCGTTTACCACTCGACCATTCCTGGATAGCGCGGAGTTCAGTGCCTTATCTTATGAAATATGGAAAGAGGTCAGTATTATTAGTTACCCGTATCGTCAATATAAATCAACCTTATTTGTATCGAAAGGCTTCGCAAGATGCCAACTCTAGCGGTCACTTTAAACGTGCTGAGCGGCGCAGCACTTGGCATCCGCTGACCTTTTCATGTCTTTCATCAGCATAAATATACTAGGTTCGTCGCTAGCTGTAACCTGTCTTGAAGCTTTTTGTGTTCAGAGGAATTGCGGTCTTTGTCAGCAGCCTGCTTCTTTTACGCCCCATCTTCGACATTTCTTCTCGTGTGAAGTCCCCGCAGCATCAATCTTCCATTCAATGCAACCTAGCGGCATGAATTTTTTCGATTCGCTCGCGGAGAAGATTGGCGACAATCAGTACGAAGAGTGGAAAACCCGGGTCCTCGACGCGAAGGAAGAAATTGCGGCCTTTGTCGCCAGTCGCCGGCCAGGACGTGGAGCAGAAGTCCTCGATTGGATCCAAGGCTCTTTCAACTTTTGCCTCCGGATCACGTACAGCGACGAAACCCCAGATGCCATAATTCGGTTCCCAGGTCCGGGGCACACGACGTTTCGAGACGAGAAGATCGAGAACGAGGTCCAGGTCATCCAATTCCTCCAAGAGAATACCACCATTCCCGTTCCGCGCTTGATCAGCTGGGGACTTACTGAAGATAGCCCACAGCATTTGGGTCCTTTCATGATCTCAGACTTCGTGGAAGGGGTTGACCTCTCCGATATCCTCAAAGATCCTGGAAACAAGAAAAACCACTACTTGAACCCTCAGGTTGACGACGAAACGTTAGACAATGTCTTCTCTCAACTCGCTGATATCACCCTTCAACTCTACAAATTCAATTTCGACCACATCGGAGCCATCTCCAAAGCATCTTCCACGGGCTCTTGGGCTGTCACAAGGAGGCCCCTGACCTACAGCATGAACGAGCTGGCAACTACGGCATTCTATCCCGTGGACAAGTTTCCCAAAGGACCGTTCGCATCTGCAAGCGAATACTTTCGGAATCTCGTTTCTGAACACAAAACGCATCTCTGGACCCAGCGCAATCTCTGTCGCAGTCAGGTAGAGGCCCGCGATCGATATATCGCTCGCCATTTATTTGCGAAGTCAGTTGACAGGTATTGTGTTAATGACCAAGGCCCTTTCAAGATCTTCTGCGACGATTTCCGGCCTCAAAACATTCTTGTGGATCCAACTACTCTCCGTATTAAGGCTGTTCTGGATCTCGAGTTCACCAACTCCATGCCTAGCCAGTTCTCTTCCGACCCGCCCTGGTGGTTGGTACTGGCGGGACCCGACTCCTATATCATTCGAGGTCGAACCATCGAAGACTTTGTGGAGGCTTACAAACCTCGCTTGGAGCAATTTTTGCAGGCGATGGAACGAGTTGAGAAGGCAAGAGAGGGCTCAGATGATGGAAAGCGTCTTTCTGTCCTTATGCGTGAGTCGTGGGCCGAGAAACGTTTCTGGTTCGATTATGCGGCTCGGAAACCGTTCGATGAGGAAGTTCTCTTTGACCGTTGCATGAAGGAGGGTAGTGCCGGTATTGAGTCGCTGGATGAAGAGGCACGTGTGGGCTTGGAGCCTTTCGTTGAGATGAAAATGGATCAGTTGCAGGCATATGACGATGAATGCGCGAAAACTCTTGACTAGGCTTTCCTTTATTATCAATTATTTGAATCCTAGTCTTAAGAAAAGCTTTCTTCCACCACCTGACCTGTTGAAAAGACGTGATTTCGATCCTGTTGTTGGAAAAGCGAAGTCACTTGTTGACAGATGATTACGTAGACAATTTTGTCAGACTAAGGCGTATCAGAAGTTATAACTATTCCCCACGCCATGAGTTTTCACATCACTAGCGTCACAGTTAAGATGGAGAGCGCGGAACGATGCAGTCAAAATGATAAATGTACTCTTTGTTTCCGGAGATGCTATAGCATCCACCACACTTGGTCATTGCTACTTCAACGCAGATACAAAAGGAAACAGCGAACGAATGACACAGGTGATAAACGAATGGCAAATGCAACCACGTAACATGATTAACCCTAAATATTTAATCCCTCCAGCACCTTCTAGAATATGATGCCATTAGCTCATCCCATCATGGATTGATTGCCATATTCCCGTTCCCGAGTGGCTCCCTGCAGTGCGACCAATACCTTTGGCCTCTACAGATAGAACGCGTGTCAAATAGATCCGGAATTACAGGTAACAGAGCTAAGAGTCCTAAGAAGAGCTGCCTTTTACCATGCTTCTCCTGGGATGTCTTTCCAGCCTTTAGGGTAGCAGCACATGCCTCGCTGTCCTTCTTATCCTTCTCACGCTTAACCTTGGACGCTTTTGCTGCGTCTTTCCTGCGCTTCTCCTATTCATCGGTAGGAATTCTCACGAAACCGCTGTTGAAAGTCATGTTGTAGGTTCGATGCGTCGGTGACTGGGTAGGTACAAGAAGATTGGTAGCAATTTAGCAGTGGAAGCTAATACGGGGAAAGGAACTTACTAGATTTTTTCTCTTAAGTGGGGATGTGTCGTATTGGCTTTGGTTGTTCTATCTACTCGGCTGTGCAGTGTTTTGACTTTTCTTCATACCTGAAGGTAAGCGCCATATACTCCTGTAGCCTGATCATGTGTTTTATTTGTGTCTTAACTCGCAATTATAAATGATTCACAGAAGCTTATCAACAGGTTGTAAAAGGCTGCGAGCCATAAAACCATAGCCTTCAGTGAATCAGGGCCGCCACTTCACCAGTTCTTACTTTCCGTGTATGTTTTTGGGTCAGTTATCTTTGGCAAATTCTTTTTTTGGCCTTTACTTGAAAGTTCTTTAAAGTCACATGGCGATAGCTGTCGTGCTCAGTCTCGGCGGCACACATGTATGATGCACGACCCAATCGAGAGTCTTTTGCCCAAGATTAAGATCAATTGATTCGATTTCCCTCCTGGAAAACCAACTTCCCAAACCTCATTTCTCAGCTTACGCTGCACCAATGCATTTCTTCCCATCCAGCATACAACTACTCTCTACATACATATAAAATCAACCACTAATGTCCCCTTCAACGTTCTGGTTGGACGCATCCAAAGTATTCAGTATAGCCCACGCTACCATATCATCCGAGATGATAACAGGGAACTCCCGAGTCTCAGTCTCCAATTTGGCATCTATAGCCATGTAACGGGGTTCCAATTCTGCACTCGCCAGACCAGATGATCGACTAGTTGGCTTTCATTGGGTGGCTCGAAGTAGTCCATAAAGGGTTTGATGATGCTTTTGAGGTTCGTATCGTTAAGTTCCTCCCACTCGACCAATGTATTGGTAATTAACTTCGCAGAATATCCTTGGACCACATATTCGAGTACGCTCCGTTCCAGATCAAAAGCTATTCTGTCGCCTTCTTGGAAGAATGGCCCTTGCCCAACATCCATCTTCTTAACTATTTTTAGGCTATTTTTTGCATCGGTGGGCAAAGGGCACCTCAAGTGGTCGAAACGATTATTTTTAATGCTTTTCATGCAAGCATGGGCGAACTCTTCTCGAGTACCGATAGGCTTGATTGCATCCTTCCACATTTGATTCCAGGAGTCCCAATGGATCACTTTGTACGCCACGTGTGATACGAGCCACGCCTCATTGCGTTTGATATTCAAATCCTCAACGAGTTTCAAGAGTGCCGATATGTTGCAGTTTTTGCCCTTCATGAAGTACTTCAGGAACTTGAATTCTGCGTCGTCGCCTAAGCCGTAGATTGAGAATTCAGCGCCGCGGAAATTGAGCTCGTTGTTTTGGTATTTTTCGAGTGCGGTGATACATTTCTTTGCGCAGTCCAATGCACCACTGGCGTGACAGATGCACCAGTTGTCTGAAGGTAGCGTGCGGAGGGCCATTTCTGTTTGATAGGGAAGGACCTTTAATCTGTAGACGGCGTTTGGATATGAAGGGCTGAGTTTCGTATCTTGGAGGCGAGAATGGCGAGAGATCTTCTGAATTGCTGTTGGCGGCTACCCGGGGATTCTAGAAGAGCAAATTTATTGATTCCACGTTTTGATAGGAATGACAGATTATGGGACCGACGGGAAATGGAGTTGAGCCTTCGGTAGGTAGGTAGGTACCGTGAACCACTACTGTGGATCAAAATAACTCTCAAGTAAAGAATACCAGCAGTAGCTTTGGTGAAATGGCATCGACAAGCAAAGAAGGTAATATCGGGAAGATTTTCGTCTTTTATACCATTCATGAGTCATAAAAAACTGTATCACAGCACACATATGACTGTGGATAGGCTGAGTTGAACTTACCATGATGCAGCCTCCGACTAATCCTGACTGATAATACGTTTATGACTTCATGAGTAGGTATTCATACATCTAAGGGACTCCAATCCAATGTTCACTCTTCATCGCCTCTACCTCTGGCACAGCTGTTCAAGCGAAGTGTGCTCCAATGTCGCTATTCTGTGTGGAAACGCACTCATGTCAGGAATGCGACTCGGTTTATATAAAACAGAATGACTAAAACCGTCATGACTCTGACTAACTCCTCACTTGTGGCACTTACTCATTCGAGTATGACTCAATGGGATCGTCATCTAGCAATGACGCACAGTTTGATCTTACGCACCAGAATCGTAAGTACAGTATCAAGCCACAATTTCGAGAGGGGATTCCAACTTCAGGAACAGTAGAAACCGAACCCAGGGTCGCAACACACTACTTTACCCGTGTCGAAAAACTCCAATCTGCTTCACCTCGCAACATGACACGTATTCCCGCAAAGGAAAAACCAAGACATACATACATACAAAGTAATCTAAGAGTATAAATCTGGAAAGAAAAGAAAGGAAGTACAACCGAAAATTATTAAGTTCCACTCCGATCAATCCCCGTTCGAGAAATATACACACCCAGCATTCCGCCCCTGGTTCTCCCGAAACGCCCCTGCATCATCTACAAATAAGGGTTTTTAAATAAATCCCGAAAAGGTAAGGGGGTGTATCCTTGTAAGAAACCGCCTTCTGTCTCTTCCCCGGGAAGGGTATTATGCATACAATAAAGCCCATCGCTCCTCGCCCGCTCCAAACTCTTCTTCCTATTCCAAACATCCCTCTTCTCCAACGCCAATGAACTATGTATTGCAAAGCCAAGCATAGACTTGGTGATGTTTTTCGGAAACCGCGCGGAAGCGTTCACCAACACTGGATCGCCGTCACCCTTGGAGTTGGCAAAGGACCAGAAGAACACATTCGAGAGCGTTTGAAGGGTTGGTAGTTCACGTTTAGCGTTCACAAACGCCTGGACTGTGGCCTTCCAGTGTGGATCTTTGGAGCTTTTGTACTTCCCCAATCGTCTAGCGATCCATTCAGCCGTATTCCCGGACGCTGAGCACTCTTGCAGAACTGTTTCGAACGCCACGTCGAGGGCATCGCGCTTTGCGAAGAATGGCGTAACGTTTTGGAAAGAGCCCTCCAAAACCTTCATGCAACGCTGCTTTTGCTCCAACGGCCTATAAACCGATAACAGCCTCTCTCCAGCATCGTGGATTTCGTAATGGTTCCCATCTCCTCTTCCAATTCGCCTTTCAATTTCCCAGTCTGGTTGGTCTCGGCTTAGACGATTCTGCACGCCCAGTGCGAGATAAGATTAACATCATCTGACTTGATGCCGAGATTTTGAAAATGTTGGCCGGTGGGGTCGTCCGCTCCGAAACCGTGTAGAAGAAGTCTAAGGGATTGTAACTTAGCTTCGTCGATACCAAGGATGGAGAGATTTAGACGTTCGAAGGTGATTGTTTTGTTGTTGTGTGAGGACACTAAGAAGTCGATACACTTTTTCCTGCAGTGCAATTTGCCCTTGAATTCGCATACACACGTCATAGCTCCTGGCGCAGAATACGGATCTGTTATAGTCGATTGGTAATACGGAGAAGGTTCTGAACTTGATGCGAACAATGGATGTAGCCGTGACCTCCTTGGTGTAAAATAACCAAGAAGATTTGATGATGTGCTCATGGAGGTACTCTCGTTGTAGTTTATATATGGAGGTATGAATAACAAGAACTTCGTGAATGTACCGTGCCTCGTGCAGTTGTGACTCTATGTTAACCGTGTAACGTACCAACCGCATGACACCCTTCAGCTCAGGCGCACCGTCCTCCACTCCACCCAAGCTCAAGCAAGCCTCAAGCCATTCTCCTCAGGCTTAAACCACTCCCTAAATAAATCCTCTTGTATCTGCATCGCACCCTTCTTCGCCTCCTCACTACTCTTCCCAACACACTCAATGTACAATTTGATCTTCGGCTCAGTGCCCGACCCGCGCACGGTGAATCTTGCCCCACTATCAAGCTCGCACGTAATCATCTGCGCAGTCGGATCTGTGGGTAGATCGGGTACGTGGTCATCGCTCTTGGAGTCATACCCCACAGTCAGATCTCTCCATCGCACAATCTTCCGTGCGCCGATTTGTGTGGGGTAAGGCGTGCCGAGGGCACGGATCGCTGTGAAGACAGACGCTGTGGTAGCTGGGGAAGGGGAAGTGAGGTACGTGTTGGCATCTTCGAAGTAGCCAATGTGCTCATAGCTTTTGCGCAGCTTGGTGTAGGGTGTGACTCCTTGACTTGACCAGTGTGCGACTGCGGTCAAGAAGACCGCTGCGGCACTGATGGAGTCTTTGTCGTGCACGGTTTGGGGAATCATGTAGCCAAGCGCTTCTTCGTAGGCATAGACCACGTCGTAGCCTTGTTTGTCTAGATCGCGAGCTACATTACCGAGCCATTTGAAGCCGATAAGCGTTTCGGTGAAGTGGAAACCCTCTTTCTGCGCCAGTGCGTGTAGCATGCGGGAACTGACAGTCGATGCCAACATAGCCATTTTCTCGCGCGGCTTTTCCTTCGGATAGCGTTCAAAGAGGTAGGATCCAATCAAGATGCCCAGCTCATTTCCTGTGAAAATATGCCAGGTATCCGACACCTTCTCGGCCGCAGCAAGTCGATCGGCATCCGGGTCACTGGCTAGTATCAAAGATATTGAGTTTGCATCTGCCGTCTCTATAGCCAGATCTAATGCCCCTTTCTCCTCGGGATTCGGGAACTTGACGGTTGGAAAGTTGGGGTCCGGTTTTGCTTGCGCTTCTACCACGACCATCTGCGATGCGATGCCGAGATCCTGCACGCATTGCTTCATGGCTGGTAGCCCGATGCCATGCATTGGGGTGTAGACGAATCTGAGGCTTGAAGGCATTGTGTTTGAGTGCCCTTCTGGCTGTGCTGCGATCTTTACAGCTCTGTGGTACTGATCTCGCACAAGACCCAATGCTCCTTCGACTAAAAGATTGCCCTCAACAACGGATTCGTCCCAGCTGACCGGCTCTAGGTTTTGGAGAATAGCATTGGCAATGCCGCTATCGTGGGGCGGTATAATCTGGCATCCATTTGACCAATACACTTTGTAGCCATTGTCGCGGGCTGGATTGTGACTAGCTGTGATCATGATGCCGGCAACTGCATCTAGTTCTCTCACTCCGAATGGGACCATGGGTGTATGCGTTGGAACGTCGTACCACCAGACCTTGATTCCCTTGGCAACGAAAGCGGCAGCAGTCAACTTGGCGAATTTCTCAGAGTTGTGGCGAGCATCACGGCCGATCACCACGCCTCGCTTTTTGGCATTCTCTTCGGTCTTAAGGACATATGCTGCCAGGCCTTGGGATGCTTGGATGACGGTCAAGGAGTTCATGCAGGCAAATCCTGCTTGCATGGGGCCCCGTAATCCAGCAGTACCAAAGGCGATGCGATTTCGCAGTCGCCTTTCGAGTTCATCGGTATTGCCGTCTACAAGAAGTTTGTAGATTTCATCGGTAGTAGCTTTGTCTTTGTCGAGTCGCAGCCATTCCTGCGCTAGCCTGATAGCTTCATGTTAGCATACCATGCAGAGAGATTGTTCAGCATTCGTGATATTCAAGCCATTGATGTGTCTGGGCCGATGTACTTACTTCTTGATATCGGTGGCAGATGTCATGGTGGGTGGGGCAGTCAGAGAACGCAAGAAATGGGTAATCTGCAGATTTAAAAACTGCGCGATGAACACAGACACTGCAAATGAAGGCCCGTAGGCCGATATATAGATATCCTGATGAAAACTTTGTTGAAGCTGATGACTGGTTGTCTGGCTTCCAAGAGGCGAGACCCGAGGATTGAGGCACCCTAGTTCCGTGATCGCTGTCACTTGTGATCGACCAGGGAGGCCCCAACACCAGAGATATTAATGTAGTAAACAGTGGTTACTTTCGAAGACATGAACGGCGAAGACGTCTCTGGATGTTTGAGGTGTTGTTGCGACATCGACTTTCCCTACGATGAGCAGGTTCATTTAAGGTTTTCACGTGACATCCAAACTCCAACGGTCCCGAGGTCTGCGGGTGGCGGAGCGAGGCGTCGTGTACCTGCACATACCGCCATTCTCACGCATCCTCGCACGACAATTTTGGGTTCCCCTTTTGTTGGTGGTCTTTTCCGACAATTCGACATGATCTGATACGGCTCGAACACAGCTCCGTGCTCTGAGAGCGGCTCAGCAAGCAATCAGCTCTTAAAGGCCCCCGGATCCTGACTCCGCCGTCACCCCACGTTACCATTATGGACGCTTTGCAGCAACGCAAGTCAAAAATCTTCTCTAGGCGTGAGATTGAGGCGCTCATTGCCAGCGGACACTCCATTGTCATTGTGGATGGCAAGGTCCTCAAGGTAGACGTGTGGTTGCCCTACCACCCCGGTGGCGATAAAGCTATCAAGCACATGGTAGGGAGGGATGCTACCGACGAAGTGCAGCGGTACATGAACCCCTTAATACACCACTAATAAAATTGTAGCTGATACATATGTTGCAGATTTCACTCCGCCGAGACACTGAAGCTCACCGAGCGCTACCAAATCGGCCGTATAGAGGGACGATGGATGAATTTTGTGCCGCCAATTCAGGGAGGAAAATTCAGGACGCAGAAAGAACTGGACAAAATCTCTGAGGAGGACTATTTAGAGCCATGTTCTTCGGGGCATGAGTCCGTCAGCACGGCCTCGTCGTCGACGAACCAGAGTCCCATATTCGAGCCTGCAGAGCAAACTACTGTCTCCCTTCGAAAGCGGACCGCTGTCACCCATACCTCTTCAGCCTCCTCCATATCGTCGGTCGAGCTCGATGAGACAATATCCGCTCCGAAAATGTCTGTTCTGGATGCAAGGACGCAGGAAGAACTCGATTTCGATAAAGCAAAGTACCCGTCGTTGGACACGCAGACGCAGGAGAACATCGTTCAGAAATACCGAGAACTGCAAAAGCGTATAGAAGCTGAAGGGCTTTACAAGTGCAATTACTCGGCATACGGGATCGAGTGCATTCGCTATAGCATCGCCCTGGTCCTGTTCTTCTGGCTCCTACGCTCTGGTTGGTACATCACATCTGCATTACCTCTCGGGTTTTTAGGTCATCAGCTCGCCTTTGTAGTTCATGACGCTGCGCATATGGGCATTACGCACAACTTCACGGTTGATTCCACCATTGCCATGTTTGTAGCCAGCTACCTTGGCGGCCTGAGCGCGGGGTGGTGGAAATGGAGTCATAACGTGCACCACCTTGTCACAAACTCTCCGGAACACGACCCCGATATTGAATATTTGCCCTTCTTTGCCATCACGCATCGTTTCTTTGAGAGCCTTTTCTCCACATATCACGAGCATACTATGACCTACGATGCGTTTGGACAGTTCATGGTACGCATTCAAAACTGGACCTACTACCCCATCATGACAGTCGCGCGCTTCAATCTCTACCAGCTAGGCTGGACCTACCTCATCCTCAACCGCGGACCGAAGAAAGGCCCAGCTTGGTGGTTTCGCTACTTCGAGATAGTCGGACAAATGGTTTTCTGGTACTGGTACGGATATGGCGTTGTCTACAAGTCCATTCCAGGCGGCTGGAACCGTTTCTTCTTCGTTCTCCTCAGCCACGCCATCACAGCACCCCTTCACGTCCAAATCACACTCAGTCACTTCGCCATGAGCACCACCGACATGGGCGCCACAGAATCCTTCCCCCAGAAAATGTTGCGAACGACCATGGACGTTGACTGTCCTCCATGGCTCGATTTTTTCCACGGCGGCCTCCAGTTCCAGGCCATCCACCACCTGTACCCTCGTGTTCCTAGGCATAATTTGCGGAGGACCCAAAAGTTGGTGCAGGATTTTTGTAATGAGGTGGATATTCCATATGCATTGTATGGGTTTGTGGATGGGAATAAACAGGTTATTGGCAAGTTGGCGGACGTTGGGAGGCAGGCGCAGATTTTGGCCGAGTGTCAGCGTACGATTGTTCAAGGAGAATTTGCGCATTAGATGGTGTTCGAAACTGAAAAGGATAGATTCTCGAACAATAGATCGGTCTTGGAATATGGCGGGCACGACGGCGTATCGTGGACCTTAGTTCGTTCACACAATTTATCTTTGACGCAGTCCTTAACTATTTGTTTATTCCCTACAACGCACTTCACGCGCAACTCACATATGCACGCGATTGAAAGCATTCCCCGCACACCTAATACTCTCTCACCAAATATCACCTATAGTAACATGTTAATCGCGCTACATTTAAATGTAATAAAACATAGAAGTATAAAACCTAGAATGCTCTTTTACATATAAGTAAGAAGAGATTAAAAAGGTTTTATTATGCGTAGAAAAATATAGGGTGAAGTTTATAGTGTGCGGCGAATTGTTTCAATCGCGTGATATGTTACTCCCACTCACTCGAAGCCCGGTGAATTCCCCACCCGAATTCAGCTCTCCGCTTCGCGCTGCCTATTGAGTCACCAACTTCCTGCTCACTCTTTACACTACCTCGCCACTTATGCAAACTCGAACCCTCACCCTCTCCCAAGAATACGACAGCCAACACAATGAGCGAGAAAGAATCCATCACCAGCCACCCTACACACTCTTCCCAAGATTCCACACCCGCTGTTGATCTCCGTGCCACTGGCTCATCATGTCTCGCCGTCTTCAAATCCAAGCCACGCTACCGCGTACCCAAGCCCGATCTCATTCTCGAAAGCAACACCAATCCTACCGATCAAGCCCTGGAAGCCTTCCTCTTCTCGCAGCTCACCGCCGGCACCACGATCTCGGAGTTGATGCGCAAGCTCCAACCAGACCATCAAGACGGGGAGAGAGAAATAAAACCAGAGGTGCGGGTATTGATTCGTCGTCGTCAACGACAGTCAGTGACGGAGAAAGCGCTTGTGGAGTTTCTGTATCAGAGGATAGACAAGTGGCCGGGACGGGTGATGAGGATGGGGTGGGGGGGAAAGGTGAGGAGGAATGGGGGATGCGAGGCGGCGGCTTGGGCGTTGCATCAGTGGGCTGATGGGGCTGGTCATGGCGATGGAGTGGATAAAGGATTGTTGGAGGTTTTGAGGAGGTTTCGCTGGAAGAGGTGGGGGTGCTGGCATGGTGAGCGGTAAGGTGAAGTCATTTGGATGCTTTTAGATACTTTGCGGGTAGAAATTACATTTTGTTTGTAGGTTCGGAGTAGAGGGATGCGCTTCGCAGCCGTGAACCTGGCGAGAGGCTTGCATGTTGGTGAAGCTTTGATATCCCAAATAGTGTCTCCAGGCGTTCCTCAATGCCGTACATGTTGTTTGTTGCGGAATATTAAGTGTAGGCTTCGGTACTCTCGCATACGGAGCCGTACAGTCTATAGTTGTATCTAAGGAGATGTCATCAATCAGGAGTCATTGACTGCCGTAAGGTACTTCAAGGTATAGTCATGTGTCAAAAGGCTGGCGGTTGCTTTCCACACGAGTACATGGAATTTGTGACTGGGTTGTTCATGGAGTCATATATACACGTGTATGTGTTTGATTCAGTGATACTGAGCCATCGATTCTTTAATTGTGCCAATCACGGAGTCATATGAAAGTATATGACTGAACTATTCACCGAGTCATCTGTAAGTATAAATTGCTCCAAGTCCTGCTATCGACCTTCCTTCTTCACCAGATTCCCCAAACACCCATCTACTGCAAAAGAATTCCATCATCTCACACAAAGCAACATCACCATGTCTTCGACTCCATCTACCCCAGCCCCCGCAGCTATTTCCAAGCTCGGGCAGCTCAAACAAGAATACGCCAACCACACCCACCGATTCGAGCCCGTCAACTTCGCCAAAGTCTACTCCGATATCCCAGACGCTGAGCTGCAGATTTAGAAAGAGTACTTCGGCGCAAGCGAGCCGACTTCAAAGAATTTTCTCAAGAGATATGGAATCGATCCGGACGATCCGCTACACTAGCTGCGATCTCACTTCAAGTAGCAGCTCGTTCATCTCGACAATGAGAAGCTCACGACTCCTGCTCTTAGGAAGAGCGTGGAAGCTATTCAAACACTCGAGGCACTCGCCGCGCAGCTTATCGACGAAAGGGCTGAGCGATACCATGAATACGTGGACCCCAAGATCGAACGGCTGTGCTTGCATCGCATACAAGCGGACCGCGAGTATAAAGACCCGACAGGAAAGTATGGAGACGAAACGTATCAAGAAGTCTCCTTGGGCATGGCCGGAGGCGAGACGCCCAGAGAAATTAAAACCGCATTGGAGAAAGAAAAGGTTTACCTGGACTCGTGCGAAATAAAGGCCCGCCTTGGTTTCCGGCTTATGCAGGGGCTCCCTATTCAACCGCCAACTAGGGCGTATCCACTGGGGACAACGCCAGAGCGGTTGGCGTGGATCTTGCACGAATTTCAGGCCCGGTCTCACTTTAGTAGTTTTGTTAATACTACAGAGTGGAGGATACTGGGGTGTCAATGGAGGATCGAGCAGGCCGAAGAGGAGATAGAAAAGGGTAGTGGGGATGTTAAGAGTTGGGAAAAGAAAAATCAGTTGCACAAGGACGGTATAGTTTGCGGAGAAGAAGACATAAGGAGATCAAGGAGAAGTATGACTCTTCCGGGAGATTGAAGTCAGGCGATGAAGAACTTAAAGGGGGGAAGACGTGCGCACATGGAAAATTGAGGTGGACGTGGTGCCCATCACGTACCTATCACTTTCATACAGAGACAATTGAGTTGTGAAGGCGGTGCAGTGGTTTCAAAGTACGGTTCAGCGTAGTCGGGTGCTATTATTCTCTCCTTTGTGTACCGGTCGATGGTTCGAAAAGGCGACGCTGGAGTATGAGAGGTGTGGGGACCTGCTGGATCATCGGCTTACGGACCGAACGTCCCCTGGTGTGAAGGATTGGTGGCATAAGAGGAAAGCGAAGAGCGCAGTAGAGATCGCCAAGTACGAGATGATAAATGCAAGGTAGGAGTATCGACGCTAGGTGGACTTTCCAGATGATAGATAAAGGGCGGAGATGCGAGGTGATGGACTTTGACAAGGACAGCGGTGCAACGGGCTCGTTGCATCCACGTATGTTAAGCTGATTATCGGAAGAAGAGGACTCACAGTTCTACTAATCAGTAATCGACGAGGGGAGCTCCGGCTCGACTCAGCAAGGGGATATGCTGGATCTGCACTGTAATGAGATATAATCTATTTATTCAACTACCTGTTCCCTTCCTTTCCTTTCTTCCATCCTCCTGCTCGAGAAGGGGAGATGCGCACACCTATAGCTATATTGATACAATGAGGAAAAACCTCAGAGGCAAGCCAAGGCTAGCAAGCAAGCTATGCCGCATCGCTTCGCGTATACGAGACAGATAATCATACACAGAACGGCTTTGCGTCGAATGCGCTAATGCCGTGATAACAGATAGACAATGCCGTTTCCGCTGCCGGGGCCGCTGAAGATGATGCTGTGTGTGTCCCTTCCGCACCTTGTATATCCGGCCCTGTCCAACTAGGTAAGCTCATCAGTTGTTCCCACTCATCAGTTGTTCCCACTCATCAGTTGTTCCCAAACGCCGAAAGTGAAACCGAATCCAGAACATGAATTAAGAGCCATGATCCCCTCACCAAAACTCCACAGAAACACCGCCGCTAATTTTGAAGCACGCCCAGAAGCGTGTCGTAAATATCATCGTCATTCTCATCCTCGCCCTCGTCTTCGTCTTCATCATCAGCACCTTCATTCACGCTGCTATCTCCATCATCGTCATCCTCGCTGTCGAAGGTACTCCCATCGCCCGAGAAACTCGCCGCTTCCATCTCGACACCCGCTTTGGCATTGTCATCAGATCCTGATCCAGATCCGCTGTCGTCTTCCCCGGTTGTCAGACCACGCCAACTGGGCTCACCGTCGTCGTCTTGATATAGATCGTCACCTGGGACAGTCTGTTTACGGCGGGAATGGCCTTCGGGCTCGAGTCCTCCGTTGTTATAGGAAACGTTGTATTCAGGACGATCTTCATCCTCAAATCCTCTATTGCCAAACAGGATGTTGCTCATATGGTGGTCTTCACCTTCATAGGCACCATCGTCAGCGAAAGGATGGTCGGCTCCGAAAGCGCCCGAGTAAGGCGTCGCATAGGGACCAGGCGTCGATTTCCCCATTGCAGCTAGTGAGCGCTGACTCGGCCGGCTCGTGAGATCGGAGCCAGTTCGTGGGAGCGGCAGAAGCTGAGGCTCAGAAGAGAAGAATGGCGATTGAGATTCGCGCGATCGACGTGGAGTATTGGCCCAGATGGTCGTTTGGGCTTCCTGAACTTCCGGTTGGGGTGAGTAAGAGTTGGTAACTCGACGACGCTTGAGTCTGGATGTAACATTGCTTGGCATACGGGACTGTGTTTGTGGGGCAGATGACTGCTTGACGGGGGAGGTGTTGAGACGACGTTTTGACGAAGTTGATGCAGTAGGCTCAATAACAGAGGCGGAAACGGTACGGTGATGCATGGGTCGCTGCGGATGGAATTCGCTCAGTGGCGAAATAGGCTGTGGCGGCTGTGGCGGCTGTCGATTCTTAAGGATAGACGACGGAGTCATGGACCGACGCCAACCCCGGTCAGCTGGTCGCATCGACAACTGGACGGAATGCTGGCTTGCGAATGATGAGTTGATGCTTGCAACTGGAGGAGCATCGTAAGCCTCGAAGAAGGCCCAGCACGCTTCCCTAGCATCGGCTTCAGGAACTTGCGGTTGACATCGTTCCTCATTACCCTCCATTTGCGAGTCGGAATCAGCCTGGCGACGCGGAAGTAAGCGAATTCGTTGCCAGGTCCATGAATCGTCCAGTTCGCCCGTTGGCTGGATGTATGCTTCACGCTGGGTGACGTAGAGCCTTTTCTTGCCTCCAGAAACCCGCATCAAGACACCAGACGCGAGAAATTGGGCGGACCACAGAGCCGAGCTAGCCATCTCAGAGGGAGTGAGGAAGCGCAGTCTGGAGTCCCTGATGACCTTACGCAACGGGATGAATGAAGCGCGCAGGCCCGGATATGCATTGGTCATTGCGTTCTCATCCTCTTCGTTGTACTTGAAGCGTTCCAGAAAACCTTTGAAGGCATGCGAGATCGTTGCTTGAATGTCCATCGCGCTGGCGTTCGTCAATTTGACGTCGACGGCGAAACCTCGACTCTTTAGTCGCTTGTAGACCAGATTGTTACTTCCACAAGCCTTGGGCGCGAGTAACTCATCCGACGATCCTGACGCCCATTCGCTGATCTCTTGACTACTCCAACCACTATCAGTATCACTGAAGGGATGTGAGCTCCTCGGAGAACGAGTGGCTGGATGTGGACTTGAGTCAGTATCGCGAAAGGGCACCAAAGAGGTTCGCGGTTGGGCAAGTGCTGAGCTACGCGCCTGTGTCCATTCCTCGGTGTCTTGCGTGATGGCATGGGAAGGATTGTGCATGGGCTCATCGGGAGAGAACCATACTCCACGAAGGTCGCGTCCCCATGGCAGCAGAACGACTTCCACTTCCCAAGGATTCAGAGAGGTGGGTAGAGCAGCAGCTTCAAGCACCTCCAAGCGGTCCTTAATACTGCCTATCTCAGTAGCTACTTCCTTCCGATCCAATGCTGCTACGATGAGCGCGGAAGAAGTCGTAGACTGGATGGAGTGGTGGGAGCCAAAAGATTCTGCCACGAGCTCACGACCACGTCGGAGACTGCTTTGATCTGCATCAATCGCCTGATGCAATACGTCGTGGTCATCCATGCGATTTTCCAGATGGAGGATCCTGCCGTCGAATCCGTCGAAGGTTTGCTGGACATCATCAGGGTGTACGTAGTTGAATGAATTGTTGTTCTCCAACATTGAAATGCGATCGCTGTGCTCTCGCATGGTATTCGCGACGTTTGGCATGGCGCTCAGAAGATTGTGGAGTGGTGTAAGGTATGAGACAAGCTTTTGAAGCGCCTGAGGGGAAGCCGACCTTAGCGCATTGTGGAGCTGTTCTTGCGAGGAAGAGGAATGGGGAGAGTTTGGCATTAGCAACTTGGGCGTTGGGGCAGATGCTGCGGTCGCTGGTCTAGTGTTGGGACTGTTTCCTCGCTCCGCATGTGAACTGAGTCGCATAAGCCCTTCTATGAATCTCTTGCCATCGTGAACAGCTTGATCGGCGAGAGCAAGGTCGGGCGTGTTCCTAGGGCTCGGTGTCGCGACCTCGGTAGCGCTCTGTATGATGTCTTCTGGGTTGTATGTGTTTGGAATTGTATCGCCGCAAACATCGAGATGGAGCATCTGGTTGTACTCGATGACAGCGTCCAATGGCCCTGCAGCTGAGCATGTCAATGACTGCTGTCCAACGGCAGCTGAACTGTCCCTCGAAACAGGGACATGTAGCTCACCATGGGGTTTCTGCAGTTGTCTTTGTATATCGATATCATCAGGTTCCGTCGACGTAACAGATTGCTGCCCGTCATTCATGGGCTGTGTCGTTCCCACATTCAACATGGACAGGCCGAGACCGGCAATCGTCTGGCGCGACTGCTTCGCATCACTCCTAGCCGCATGGTTAGCCGCGGGGTATCGATCATTAGACAAGAGGCACACGGAAGGAACGCGTGGAAGGCCAGTCGTACTGGACAACGACGAACCATCATGACCTTGCTCGTCGACCGACCCATTGGCTTGTGACGCTTCGTCGAGCAGATGTGTTGCGGGATTGTGATTATCGCATGCTGGCGCACGAGCTGGCGCAGGCGCAATTGCGGCTTCATGGAAGCACGCATGATGACCGCATACGCAATAGGTTGAGCGCTCGCTACTCGACCTGCGCTCTTTGCTGTTCTCGTGTATGTGGGCGCTGCATTTGTCCCAGAACTGGCGACATCCACACGTCCCGACTACATCGCGATGGTTACAAGGACCGGTCGGCAGGGCGTGGTGCGAGGGCGGTAGAGGGGGATGTTGCGCAAAAGCGAGCTGCCCGAGTCCCGCCATGGGTGCCTAAGGGGGGCATCCCAGTGGACAGAGACAGAAACGGTGGATCTAGGAGCGTGCCATTTCTGCGTCTACAGGAAAGCTGCCCCATGTTAGCCGTTGCCTGGGAACTTTGAAAGGGGGCCGAGCGCATACCGATTGTTTTGGGACGGTCATGCAAAGGAAGCAAGCTCGTTCTCGGGGTGCGACGCGGTTATATAGGTTTTGGCCCGTGACAGAAGGGAGGATGAGGCCGTGAGCGGGGAGTGGGGTGGTTGAGGACGAGGGCGACGAGGAGGCCGTCGACACGGAAACATGTCGAGCTCGGTGACTCTTCGCGCTTGCGGTGCAGGCATTCACTCTCCCGGGGATGTGGAAAGATGCCGCTAGAGACTATCCGCGAGCGTTGATAGGCTTGCCGACTCCGGGGAACTTGCGGAGACAGTGCCTAGCGCGTCTACCCCTGTCGGAGCCGTCTTCCTGCCGACCACCATAGCGACGTGGAGATAAACGCCCGTACTCCCCCAACTTCTCCAGCACGCCTTCGCACACCCTCATGTCAGCTGAAACAATTCGATAAATCTCCCTACGTCTAGCTCCAATGATTTTGCGCGCTGCTCCACCACCCTATGTTCCAGGCAACAGCGCGATAAATTGCGTTGACAACGGTGACAAGTCACTGTCTCGCGTATCGCGCTATCATGAGGCCGCTATTGGACGCGTGCTCGAAGGACCATCCCGCAGCTGCCCGGATACAGCTAGACCGTGACCTACTGTACGTAGAATTTGCCTTGTGTTGGCGAGTACAACGGCAAACGGCAGAGGTGAATGGCGTGTGGTCGCAGAGCTGCATGACGTTTGGCGCTTTTGGGAATCAACGACGCGGAAAGGCGGCATTTACGAGAACGTGATGAGTTGCTCTTTTACTGCTTTATTCTACAGGATATGGAGGTTGAGCAAGAGACGTCTGTAGCGCTAGTTGAAGGTAAAACTAATGAAGATACGATAATAGTCGCAACTGCGCACCAGAGGAACAAATTTGGACTGCATCTTCCTCCAAGCATGTTTACTACAGTCAACTCTACATACACGCCGACTGTTCTCTGCATATCCGAGGACTAGGAATGCAGTCGAAGCAGGTAGGGGGGGAAGTATCTCAAGTGCTTAGAACAGAGTTAAATTGTACTTTGCATCTATGTTTTTGCACGTCAAAAGGATCGTATTAGACTTAAGAAAAATAATTCTACTTATTAGACATATCATCTCACACTTTTCTTCAATTACTATATACTTGGGATGGTTGGTTTAAAGCTTAAATATAATGAACCGTAATTGGGGCGTATATATAAGCACTTGGAATGAAAAATAAGTATCATATGGTACTTAGGATGGAAACCTTCGCTGCTTTGCGTGTAGATTTCTCTTATAAGACGACAATGTTCAATACCTCGTATACCTGATCCAGGATTTCCACACGCTATTTTAAACGCTTACTTCGCGCAGGAATCAAGGTATCTCGATCTGCTTCATCATCCTTCCAGTCATGCATCCTTAGTGATTCCGAACGCTAAGTCAAGTTGAGATACGCATTCCACGACTCTAGACTTCCACATAACCAAAACTCACCTCAATACCCCATCCACCACTCTTCCTCAATCCATTAAGAACTTCGATGGCATCAACGAAGGCCGTGGCTCAGTGCAATCGGCCTCCCCAACCGCCGTGAAGTCGACTTGCCGAGTCCTCATCAAAAGCAACCACCCTCCCAATCACAGGTTTCCGGTCATGGAAGACAGCCCAAAAACTTCAAGTGTCATCGAAGGTAGTCACCCCGACAACTCGGACCGTGAAGGGAGTCACATCAACAACCGCTTTCAGATGGGTGCCTTGTTTGAGGGAAAGAAAAAGAGTGTGAGTGCAGGGGATGGAGGGCGTTATACACCACCCAAAGCCGCTAGATATGGCGCTAATTGAGGAAGTGTTTGTGTTTGGTGTTTGTTCCGGTGGCTGAACGGGAGACCTGTGGGAGGGATTGTCTGAAGGGAGGGGTTTGGGGTGGGAAGGTATGTTCACGCTAGGGCTTTTGTTTGGATGGTGCGTTTTTCGGGGGGAAGTAAAGGTGGGGTGACTCAAGGTGAGTGGCTGGGCCTTTTGGGGAGGCTGGTAATGGTGGGTGGTAGAGCCATATACCTATGGTAGGCTGTTTGAGAGGGCTTGAGGGATAGGGATTCGGGTTCACGTCGAGTCACGATCAGACTTTTTTTTTGCTATGCTTGACTTGGCGCGCAAGTTTGTAAAGGCAAGAGAGGAATCACTGAAAGCAAAGGGAAGCTTAGCATAGTATATATATAGATATATATGGTATTAGTTACATAGATATAGCCAAACTATCGCACAGCAACGTGTGACTATAGTTCAAAACGAATAGAGATCGACCACAAATGGACGAATAGTGTGAGGCAGAACCTTGGAACCAAGGTCTTCCCAGACCTTTCGAGAAAATGTGCACAAAGTCTTCTTCGCTAGATTGTTTCCGGGTACTTAGAAGAAAACTCTATTGACCTAGCACCTAACCTGTACATTCAGATGGATAAATTCCATAGCTTCTCACGTTTCCGAGGATCTTGTTTCGTCCCACATCACTTCGCTTTTTTCATTCTTTGAAGTTTTCCTGAACTATCCGACACATGTAGCCGTAGACCAGGCTTTTGAAACTCTCAAGGAGCGAGAAACTCTGCTGTCATTGTTCTGCTCATTCCTGCTTTTGAAACCTTTGTAAGGATCTCCATAGCGTGAACCTTTTCTCACCTTTCGACCTAGAAGAAAGCGGGAGTCCCCCTCACTCATGTAATACATCTCCTCAATTTTTGCCGCTCAAAACTTCGCGTCAAGACCAGAGTACTGCAAAATAACTAGGAATTCAGAAAACGATATTTTCTAGGGAATATCCCCACTCTGAGCTCATTCGATGCTTCTCAAGTAGTCTTTGAAGGTCGTCTCGCACTCCACCTCAGCACATACTCCGGTCGACCTCATGTTTTAATTGATTGAGGGCAAAACAATCCATACTTCTTTTGTAAGCAGCTTGGTAAATGTTTCATTTGATAACGAATCTTTCATTTTTCACTCCATGTGGTCGCAGGGGTTGAAGAACTTTCGATAAGCAAGAATGCCCATACCAGCATAGTCATAGGGCTCCTCTCCACACAAATTCTCTGGATCTTGCATTATGAGCAAAAAAGCATACACAATGTTCCTTGACTCCTGGAGTTTTGAACCACCGACCGAGTGAGCACAACAGGGAACGAAATCTTCATGATGCGAGGCTGTTATGCATCTTTCAAGGCCAAGTCCCCCATGAACTCGTCGGTTCTTCCATTTGGTAAGGTCAAGGAGCGCGGACCTAGTGCCCTCATTCTCCTGCTTTTCGAGATTTGTGGTGCCAACGACATTGCTTTGCTCTGTGTACCGTTTTCGACGTCACGTCCAAGTAGACAAAAATACTAGAAACCGAAAACACACCACCATTAAAGGGATGGTAATGACTTTCTTGGGAGAGAACCTTCCCATGATTCTGGATCCAATATCTTTTTATCGAATTCAAGAGAGCCAGGGATGGACCATAATGGTTGCAGACGCAGCATTTTTGCCGTAGCGTTTGGCAGTGGCGCTGATCTCGAAACATGATTCATCCGTATGGATTATTTTATAGAGAACAAGATTCCTTGATCCCCATTCCATAGAAAACCAGAAAATTTCTGAGCACGCCTCTCATAAGTAGTCACTGTTTGATCTGATAGATCTGAAAGCCACGAGCGGAGTACGCTTATGTCCAGCATAATTCTTCCATTCTGGTATCTGGGATCGCTTTTACGAGCGAAGAGTAGAGGAAAAGGGAGTTTGGGGGTGGGCATTTCTGCATGATTCATGGGGTGGCGCACGTGACAAGGGATAAATAGAGAACATTTGAATACAATTTGAACGTCCACAAAACATGCCAACCTTTCCTGGTAGAAAAAAAAACACATTTCGCGCTCAAGCCTTCCTCGCCCGTATGTGTAGGTGAGTCGACGACGGAAAGAATCCGTGGTGGCGAACTTGAATCAGCCAGGGAAGATGGCATTTGAAAAGTATTATTGTAAAAGAATGGCAAATCAGCCCTGAACGTAGAGCTACCGTTTCTGCAACTGCATGCTATAAAGATGGTTACTCTTCTCAAGATGTGTGCAAATCTACACGTCCTGGCGACGACAGAGCTGAGACTGAAATGCTGATGTCTCCGTGTAGTCACGTGTCAAAAGTCTGACCACGGGTGGAAGCACGCTTTCCACAACATTCAAATGTTGTAGCCTTGGAGTGCGCCAAAATATTTGCTTCAGTGCCGGACCTCCTTCTCTGTCCAATGATTAGATTTTCCTTTGTTCCCTGAAATCGATCACGTTCGCCAACATGCTTCCCAATGACGCATCTCTCTCCACGGAAGGTATCGCAAGTAGAGCGCCTCGCCGGGATGTCACACTCGTGCTCGGGCACCTTCGTTTTCGGCCCTCTCATGGCACAGTCCCTTCCTTGGCGATTGCCTCTCCTTGTCCAGTGACGCCAAACCCTCTGTACTCTTCTGGCTTTGGAGGCAAACTCATTCCCCCCTCCATGCCCTCAACTGGTCTCTTCAACGCCGTAGCCTCCTTCAAATACAGAACCAATCTGAAAGCCGCATTCCCATTCAAATAGTACCGATGCAATCTCTTGCTCCGTATGAACCCCAGCCTCTCGTACAGTTTTAATGACGCGGTATTCGTGACTTCGGTTTCTAGAACGACTTCGTCCGCATTACGCTCGGTCATGGTGTCGATGGCCATGCATACAAGCTTTGTGGCGATTCCCCGACCGCGATGGGACTCCTGCACGGCGAGCATAGCAATGTAGCCCCGGAAGGTGCCGCTGCGGTGAGGTTCCAGTTTACAGACTACGACACCGATGAGCGCGTTAGAAGAGTCGAAGGCCTATTCACCCATTAATAAGCTACAACCCATAGCATATTCAAGAGAAACTTATACCATATAGCATAGATCCCCCCATTGGTACAGGAAATACCGATACACGTAGATGCTGTATGGTTCCGAGAGGTCCTTCGAGATCAATTGACGGATCGAAGGCAGATACGTCTCTTCTTTTGAGCCATGATACTGCACATACTGCAGGTCGTCCTCCGCTTTTCCCGTTGCAGGCGCGGGGTCGCCCATGGCCCTCACGATGGTAGTGGGAGGTTTTGATAATTGAGAGAGGGTGACCTGTTGGTTGGTTCGGAACTGTCCCCCTATAGCTAGCTTCTCCCGGCCTTGGCGCGTTCCGAGCTATGCCGAACATCTTCTGCACATGACGCGACCAACCACTGGAGCTCCCCACACTTCACAGCTATATTTATCTTCTAGCAACTGGGTAAATGTCATTCCTACGGCGCCGCTTTGGCGGTGGCAATGACAACTCCTCCACTGAAACCTCCCGCGAACCTACGCCCGACCCGGACAAACCCACGAACCTGCGCGTCATCACAGCAGAGAAATTACAAACATTCAAGGACAGAGAGAAGAAGGCAAAGAATAGTAAGAGAACGAATATATGGATATTTGTATTGGGTGGGCTAGCGGGGATCGTGGCCGCAGCCTTTTTCGCTGGCAGCAACGACATGATCGATTTGAGCAGCCTGGAGGGAATGAACCTGGACAGTATCTTTGAGGCGGTGCCTGCTGGCTTCTTGAAAGATGCCCAAATGCTTCAGGTACGCTATCCTCCCGTTATAAGAATATGAAGGGAAGGAGAGTGCTGATTTGCATAACTCAGTAGAAAAAAGAACGCGACGCCGTAAACTACGACTCCTTCGCCGTTGGCCTCCACGCACAATCCCAAGGCATCCATGCCGTACACCCCGTTATTATGATTCCAGGCGTGATTTCCACTGGCCTCGAGTCTTGGGGCACCGACGAAGAGTCACGGCAATACTTCAGGAAAAGACTGTGGGGCTCATGGTCGATGATGCGGGCGCTGGTGCTCGACAAGCAGAGCTGGAAGAAACATATCATGTTGGATAAGGCCACAGGCATGGACCCGCCCGGCATAAAGCTTAGGGCTGCTCAAGGCTTCGACGCTGCAGACTTCTTCATCACGGGCTACTGGATCTGGAACAAGATACTTGAAAATCTCGCGACGATTGGGTATGATCCTACGAATGCGTTCACGGCCGCTTACGATTGGCGTATGACGTATATGAATTATGAGAAGAGGGACCAGTATTTTACGAGGCTAAAGTCGCATATTGAGATCGCGGTCAAGGTGTCAAACAAGAAGGTTGTACTACTGTCACACTCCATGGGCTCACAGGTCCTCTATTACTTCTTCCACTGGGTTGAAGCTGAAGGCTATGGCGGCGGAGGTCCGGGCTGGGTAGACGAACACATCGGCTCCTGGATCAACATCAGCGGATGCATGCTCGGCGCTGTCAAAGGCCTTCCCGCTGTGCTCTCCGGCGAAATGAAAGACACCGCCCAACTCAACGCCTTCGCTGTATTCGGCCTTGAGAAATTCCTCTCCCGCCACGAACGCGCTGAGATCTTCCGCGCCATGCCAGGTATTTCTTCTATGCTACCAATCGGTGGCAACACCATCTGGGGTGACCAAGATGGCGCACCTGACGACCAGCCTGACCAAGCAGTATCTTACGGCAACTTTGTCCGCTTCAAAGATAGCAATTCAACCCTTACAGCCAACAACCTCACCGTAGAAGAGAGCATGCCCTATCTCTTCAAGAACACCGAACAATGGTACAAGGACATGGTGCTCTCTTCTTACTCCCGCGGCATCGCGCATTCGCGCAAAGAAGTCGAAGATAACCAGCATATTCCCGCGAAATGGATAAACCCGCTCGAGACCCGACTTCCTCTCGCACCAAACCTGAAGATTTATTGTTTCTACGGCATCGGCAAACCGACAGAACGCGCCTACTATTACCGGGACGATAACGATCCGCTGAGTAGTTTGAATGTGACCATTGATACCGCTTATACGAATGGTGATGTTGACCATGGCGTCGTTATGGGCGAGGGCGATGGGACGATCAATCTGCTGAGTGCAGGGTATATGTGCACAAAGGGGTGGAAGATGAAGAGGTATAACCCGGCAGGCGTACAGGTTACGACATATGAAATGCCGCATGAGCCTGATCGGTTCAGTCCGAGGGGTGGGCCGAATACAGGCAAGTGTATCAACGAACCTCGGTCTTTGAAGCGCTAATAAGATCTTAAGGCGATCACGTTGATATCCTCGGTCGATCTTCCCTCAACGACCTCATATTGAAGGTTGCAGGTGGACGCGGCGAACAGATCGAGGAGTCGATTCATTCGAATATTCGCGAGTACGCGGATAAGATCAAAATATACGATGATGACGAAGAGGGAGAAGGGCGGCGTGTACCGCCTTGAATGGCAGCTCGTAGTAATGGCATTGAGTGGGCTTGACGCGCTTGGGTAGAGTATGCATGGCATTGGTATAGACGTTTTATTATTGTGCTTGATGGGAAGGCGCATGGACATGGACGGTGATGATACCCTGTAGTGGATGCTCCTATTACTTCATTTTTCACATCGTCATCATTGTCGCCGCGTATTGAGTGTTTCTTCGAAAACTGATACTACAACCACAGACGTTTACCATGCCGGAATTCATCATCGTCAGCGCCGCTCACTGCTGCTAATCATCAGTTCTTCATTCTTTCTACTATATCAAACTGGCGCCAATAACCAGGCTTCACTCACCACCGAGCCACCACCAGTCTTTCCACATTTCGAGCGACACCGCCAACTTTAGCCTCTGGTACCCTCCCACCTAGAGATTCTCCTGGCTGTTGCACCGATTCTTTTCTTGCTTGCGCATAATCGTCACCTTGTAATTTCTTTTTCTAGAGTCGCGCACGGAGTCACATCTTTACTTAGTATAAATTTATTCTAAAGTTACGGACCCGGATCCAACAAACTAAAGAGCTTCTGATTCGACATTTGGCTAAGGAGCGCTCGGCGTGCCTCCACACAGATTCATCCAGAGGTACTCTCTAGAGGAAGTAGGACCGGTCAGAAACGGCATACACTGTGACCAAGTGTTTCGATTGTGTGCGTGCAGGGAATTCGTCTTCGGTGCCGCCTCATCATCATCGTTAATCCCAGGTTTTTATAGCGAAAGCAAGACCACGCAAGACATTCAAAGAAACTCCAACGATTTCTGAAGTTTCCCGGAGGGTGGAAGCTCATCAGTAGTGCTGGGACATAGCTTTGAATCGTGAGGAAATATTGGTAGAGAGCAGGAAGGCGTGCATATTCGCTAATAGGACTGTGGTTTTGATAATGGTATTTGCGGGCGGGCAGGCCAATCATAAGCCGTTATGACTACCTTTTCTAGTTCTATAGTTCCAAGAATAGCTGTGTCTCATCGCGCAAATCACCTCGAGGGGGAAAGACATGCAGTCGCGGATCAATTGATTCTGTCAAGGTGGGAAGTAATTTGTGGGAAGGGCCACCACATGGCCTGGGGGTTGGCGAGCTTTAGGTCCGGAACTAAGAGGGTGTGAAAGGAGGAGGGGGCAGACATTCCAACAGGTCTCCTGGATTTTGGAGAACAACCACATGGCAGGTGGATACCGTAGTTTTAATTAAGGAGTTAATATCTTCTCATTTAACATGTGGCTCGGGCGATGTCATTATAAGTGTTGTAGGGGCCGAGGAGAAGAGAAACATGGTTGATGTCTTGGCTTATTTTAAAAAATCTTAGAGTATTATGTGGTATTTATAGCTGCCAGTCGTCTCCCTCCATGTCCTGGAAAGATTGCTATTTGAGAATTTGCGAATGAGGACGAGGAGTCGAAAGGCAGACATGCAGTTGGGATAACCTGGTTTAGGCAAAACTTTAAGGTCGCTTTAGCAGTTATTATAAACTGTGAAACTGTGCGTTTGGCCCGGTCCGAAAAACATGATCATCTATGCCATCTTATCTAGACAAGAAGAGAAGGAGGGGCGAGCATACCGGATCTTTGTACAAGATTCTTAAGAGGAAAATAGAGCACCAGAACATGACCCTCTCATGGTGGTTCTTTCGTTTCCACATATCTGGCAGCGTGTACATTTTTCTGCTCCTACATCTTCTTGATGTGATCGGGCCATGATGGATGTGGGAGCTTCGAAGGTTTTCAATATTTTGTAAGCTTCTAAAGAAGGTGGTCAGACATAGTGAACCATGCCTAAGAATTTCGAGGTTCGAAAGGGGACTTGGAACAGCAGTAGCGCAAAAGTCCGTCAATTCTGCACTGATAACAAACTGGAGGCAAGAGAAACCATCAAATTGCTGCATGCGAAGTTTTGATCATGTCTCAGGTGACATGTAGAAATTTAGTTGTCAAGCTTCATGGCGATGATTTCCTTCAAGTTATAGAAGATGATACCGACCATCGTGACCACCACGACCATTTTGAATCCTATTCCACTCTTCAATTTCCAGGAACAGTCCAGCCAAATCCATCAAGAATACAGCCATTCCTTTTAGGTCAAGCCGCAGCCACCACAATCCCATCCGCATACTGCCCGCCTTTCGTTTTAATACTCTCAAGGGAAACAACCAGTGCCGACACACCTACCACTTCTATCAACGCCAAGGCACATACCACTCCCCTCAGTGCTTTCCTGTATCCCTCATAGCTTCATATACTCCGTGTTTCAGGTCACACGTGTGTTAGGAGAATGCTGAGTCCCAGCCGCCAACACATGTCCACTCCGTGTATTTTTTTCAACAGTTTCCCCTTTCCAGAGGGAAACGCCATTCGTCACCGAGTAAGTCAATTTTTTCTCCGTCGTCCTTAGGGAGAAAATGTACAAGGGGCACTGCTTTCCTCTTGTTCTTAATGTTTCCCAATTCTTTAAAAAGTGCTAGATTATTGTAGTCTATAGATAACGTTTTCAATTCTATTAGCTTTCTCATATAGGTCCCTACAAAACATCCTATTTGGCTTTTATACGAAGCTTTCCATTCACCCACAGAT
Source organism: Byssothecium circinans (assembly GCA_010015675.1). Taxonomy (NCBI): domain Eukaryota; kingdom Fungi; phylum Ascomycota; class Dothideomycetes; order Pleosporales; family Massarinaceae; genus Byssothecium; species Byssothecium circinans. The sequence goes on along the minus strand of ML976977.1, from coordinate 1,266,759 downwards.
TTTATAGTAATTTCCTGCACTTTTAGAAACCCAGTGTCCAACATTTGTGTAGCAGGTTGTTGCTATTAATACTTCCATAAATCTCCGTCCAGAGGAAAGAAGCTAGGAAGCAAGACATTCCGTAGCAAAGAGCGGCTTTTAGAGAACGCCTCCATGGAAACAACTCAGCCTGATTTTTGGAGATATTTTTCACATGAAACTTTGGTAAGGTCGTTTCTGATCACAGAATTTGATACGTAAGTGTGTAGAGAACAAAGGAGACGAGGTTGAGGGCCGCTTTATATAAACAGACTCAAGATTGAGATAGGCGGTGGTGAAGTAAGCTTCTCAGCGCCATGGCGATGGTAATCTACCACATCAGTCTGCGCTTCATTGGTACTGTTAGTCTGAAAGAACGACAACAATGCACCAATGAAAGAAACCCATAACTCGCAAAGAACAGCAATGTTTTCCATTCAATACCCTCTGACTAATCACTACCCTCTTTTGGCACCCTACTTCTTCTCCCCTCTCCCACCCCTCCCACTCTTCGCGCTCTTCTTCTTCGAGCCGCTCGGCCCACCTCCCCCGCCGTTATAACCCCCTCCTCCCATCATAATCCTGACCTTACTAACCGGCACCGCGCCAACAACCTCGGCCTCCTTCCATCCCCTAACCAACTCGATCTCCTGCGGCCAAATCCGTTCAACGTCCTGTGCACTCTGATCCACCGCCTTCGGGTTCTTCCCCGCCTGGTCCCATTTTGCGAGGATTTCTTTGACAGCTTTCCCGCGCTTGAGGGCCCCGGGCTGCATTTTGGCTTTGTATTTGTAGGTGCTGAGCGCGGACCAGGGGGCGCAGATGGGGATAGCGGAGATGAGTGTGTCGTTGGGGAGGGGACGGCCGGTGAAGGCATCGAGGTTTAAAAGATTGGATTTGAGGACTTCGTCGGTTTCGTCCTCGTCATGGTTGTCTTGGGTGGGGTTCTCGTGGGCCGCGCGGCGGGCTTCTTCTGCGGCCTTGCCCATGGCTTGAGCGCGAAGATGTTGGTCACGACGGCGCTGTTTGTTCGCTGCTTCTTCTTCTTCCTTTGAACGTTTGTCCTGTGCTACAGTCTCTGCGGCATTCTGTTCAGACTTAGCGCCCAAAAGGCGGAGGGCGAGGGTTCGGTCTTCCTCGTCTTGCTCGGCATATTTTGCAGCGAGCTTTTTGGCTTTGCCTCGCTTGCCGCGGGGAATGGGACCTTTGCTTGCTTTGGATGCTTGGGACGTGACTGTTCCGGGGCCTTTGGCTGCAGATGGTCGCTCATCGTCTTTATTCTTCTGACCCTTTGCGACAGACACTGAATCGGAAGGAGTCGCGATAGTTCCAGGTTGCTGGCCTTTTTTTAGCAGCCTTCGTTCCTTGGCTGATAAGTGCCGCCGGCTCGCCTTCTGTGACTGCTCCGAGTCGGCTACTGACCCATTATCTTCCTGTGACGGTTCGTTCGATAGAGGTAGTTTATTGGCCTTGGAAGTGGGATCTTGCATTGTTCGTGTAGGGGTACCTTCATCTTCAGAATCAGAGTCAACCGCCTCATGGCCATTCATTGTCTGTAGTGGATTGCTAGGTCCCGCAGCTTCCGATTCCGCGTCGCTGTCATCCGAGTCTTCAAACTTGGTATCTGGAAAATCGTCTTCCGATTCGGATTCCGGCTTCGCGTCCGGAAATTCTTCGTCGCTGTCCTCCTGAGCGTCGACAGCATCTTGGCCCGTCAGCTCAGCCGCTGGCTCAGGGACCGTTTCCGCAGCAGCAGTTTCCTCAGGCATAGCTTCTACCGGCTCGTTTACGCGATGCTTCTTGTGCCTGGCCTTACTGTCTTCACTGATCTCGAACATGGCTGCTAGGCCAACAATGAGCTGGGCTGGAGGTAAGAACTCCTTTCTTCCCGTAATGTTAAAAAGACCAGGTGCGAGGAATTCGCCAGTGTGGCCCGTCTTGCTAACCTGATCAGCGCTCACCCACCAGGCCGACATGACAGCCTTGGAGTCCCATGCTTCGGATGTGCAGACCGATAGATGTCCAGCTTGTGAAAGGGTAGATGGAGGTATCGGTGCGTTCGGAGTGTTGGGCTTGTTCTTGATGATCATAGGTGCCGCGCCTTTCAAGTCTGCATGCACATATACATCGCCATTGCGTAGATACCTCCTGTAGATGATCTCATTTTGCTGCGCGTCCTTACCGCCAAGAACAAGATAACCGTCGGATGAGATAAACGAGATGAACTTTTCGAACCACTGCTGCTTCCGTACGGGCCGCAAAATCTCCTTCTCTTTTCTCAGGCCTTTCTTTAAATCAGCGGTGACCTTGCGCTCAGTATTCTTCAAGGCCATCTCCGAAGCCACCAGAGTGCGCGACTCCTTTCCTTTGGCGGCTTTCTTCTCGTCGAAGTACTCGCTAGAATTCGCCCATGCAGAGAGACCCAGGTCAATATCGATGGCTAATTGTGGTGGTGCGGATGTCTGCCGAGGGGGCGCCTTCTTCTTGTCCTTGGACGATTTTTCTTCCTCATCACTGTCCTCACTCACGGAACTCGTCTCGTATCCCTCATCTTCGACTTCATCCTCTTGATTCCAGCTCGATTCATCTAGGAGTAAGGTGACTGTGTTTTCGTACAACTTCAAGGGTAGCTTGATGAGCTGCGCAACGGGGTTGCCTTGGGATTGTTCACGATCTATGAGTCGCGCGATCTCGCCCCAATCCATACCCTGCCCAACCAAGCCATTGACAGCTGCAATCGCCTCTTCGACACGATGAACATTGGCCAAGATAGCCTCAGCTTTCCGAAAATTCAACTCCTGGACTTGTTGTAGCCCACCAATGCGGTTCTCGTGCTCTTTCCGTGCCTGGTCCATCTTCTTCTTGGCAGCAAGCTCGCGCTCGTGCAGCTTCGACTCCAGCTTCTGACCTTCAATTGAAGAGAAGAACTCATCGACTGTCTTGTTGAACCCTTCAAATTCTAACGATATGTAGTCGGAATTTTCGAATTGTTTCGGTTGGAACGGATGAAAGTCATCGTAGAGATGCTGTGGCTTTTCAGAACCTTCAACCTCATCTTTTGGTGCCGCCGGGTTCGGCTTGGCCAATATGTATCCCTTGATCTGGTCTGCTGTCGTAATGTTCTCTGATATTGCGCGCGCATGTTGTAAGACGTCCACAAGTTTGATCAACAGTGCGTCGTCTTCGAGAACTCGGTCAGGCTTTAGTGCAGTATCGAATTCGGCGACATGTAGGGCATGGTCTACAAGCAACGGAGGACATTCGGTTATTGAGACGGCAAGCGCTTTCCGCAACGCGTCCTTGGTCTGCTTCTTTGCCTTCTTTCCTACTGCCGCAGTTTGATCCTTTTGCCGATCGACAGCTTTCTGCAGGCCGTTGCGAACCCGCTCTTTCGTGAGCTCCGGTATGCCCCCGTAATTCTGCCGAAGCGACAAATTGTATTCCAACCCCACTCTTAGCCTCTCGTGCTCCGCACCTTCCTCGACATTACGCAGAAGAGTCAAGACCTTCAAGTCTCCATCAGTGAGCACAATGTTGCCGCCTGCGTAGAACTCCAGATAGAGCTTGTACAATCCATCGGAGAATTCGAATTCAATTATACGATCAGTGCCGATTTGAGAGATCTTGGTCACGCGGCGTGTCTTGAGATATTTTCGAAGCTTGGCGACGAAGCCTGAGGGCGCCGATGCGGTTGTCCGAGCATACGAGGTAAGGTGGCAGTGGAACCCGGATTCTATGATGAATTGTTCGCGGTGATCCGGCTTGTGAAATTTGAAGAGAAATATGCGCTGCCTATTCTCAGTGGTGTGTCAATTCAGCCTTGGTGAGGGCGTACACGTACCGAAGAAAGATCATAGATGTTTGTGACTCGCAGCGGGACGAGGGTGTTGGAGAGCTCGTGGGCGATAACCTTGGCGTAATTAATATCTTACTCTTTTGATGATGTATTCGGTATTTACCTTCACATCTAGAGACGAGAACCTCTGTTTCATGGCGTTGTGTGTCGAGGTAGATTTGTGGTGGGGTGGGGTCGTATGAAGGTGGGACAATGACGAAGTGGAAACGAACCCTTCGGATGTGGCGTGTAGGGCTGAGCTACTTCCTGTGCTTATGTAATTATGTCAATATCATGCACTTCGTTCCGAATATCTGAAATACGTCCATGAGTTGGTGATTCGTTATTTTGACGAATTCTTTAAGTTGCAAGCCCACCGTTCTATAGAGCATGCCAGCAATATCACCACCGCTATGCTGTTTTGACCTCAGACTCCTCCAACGCCATGAAATCCCACTTGAGCACCCCCTACAACCCCTGCCGTATCCGCTCCGCCAATTGTCGCTTGCCGAATTCCCATGCGTTGAGAAAGCCTTGCTCTGAAAGGTCGATGTTCTTCATCGATGTCATGTCCTGTGCGGGTGGACGGCTGACGCGTGATGCGATGACTACAGGGTCAGTCTCAAGGATGATTCCGTCGTCTACCAGCTCGTCGACGGCGAGCGACTGCGACTGTTAGCTAGATGACGCGACGTTCGGTCGTCTACTTACCACCAAATCATAGTTTTCGATCACAGTTCGCTTGTCGACCGAGTTCCTAGGCATGTTAACTGGTTGCCTAAAGATTGATGGGAGCCACGTACTTCAACAGAATGTTCAGGGAGTCTCGCAGCGCAAGAACCACACTGCAAGCAGTCAGTATCCACCAATGAAAATACCCACAGATAGCGCACCTGTACAGCAGAACCTCGTTCTCTTCGGCGCCGCCCACGACATAGAGCATGACGTCCGACTCCATCTTGAACACAATGACCTTCTGATCATACAGGATAATGTCCGTTGTTTGCTTTGCTGTCTTCTCTGCGAGTCTGTCAGACCACAAACATCCGTCTTGCCTTGTCAAACCCACCTAGGAGTCCCTTCTCAAATGCTTTCTGGTCCTTGACCGTCTTGTATGCGATCTGTCCGGGGTAGTCGGTCGGGTTGCCCTGTGGTGGGTGAGGGTTCGAGTAGTATTTGGTTAGGATGCGTGAGCTGTCGTCAATGGCCAGGATGAGAATGGCCGACACGCTGAAGAGGGAGATTGGGCGCGTCATGGTGAATTATCTGTGTGGAAAAGTTGGCGGGGGTGTCAAGAGTATCCTCAGATATGGCGGGGGATACCTCTAGGTGTCTTTTCGTAGATCGGGTCGGCGAGTCGGGGGTCTTGGCGCAATCGACCAATCAAGCCCTCGGAGGCCCCTATGGAAAAGTTCCTACACTAGTACACCATGAATGCATCGCGACCTCCCCTAACCGATTTATATCTCCGGAATGCCAATGCTGCCGCGACGGTCGCTTGCCTCCATCGTCTGCCCCTCAACGCCATTCCTCGTCCCCCGACTGCTCCGTACGCCGGCGCCCCGACCCCTCGCATTGCTCTCGCGATGCTCCGAGTCGCCGCAACCCGGAGGCCTACAGCGGCCGTCGTATGCCACCAAGTCGAAAGGGAAAGGTAGACCAAATCCCAAACCCTTCCAAGCGAAAGGACAAAATAAGACTGGAAAATGGGTCGCTGTCAGCAACGTATGTCGCCCAAGCATGTGTTGGGACGGAATGCCGCTCACAGCCCTACATAGTCTGCAGCCCTGCGCGACCAACTGCGTGCCGCATGCGATTCTCGCGACGTTAAGGCCATAATGGACCTGTACCCCAGCCTTGCCCACTTGCGCGTCCTAGAGCCCAAAGATGTCCGTCGGATAGCCCAGGCGCTGCACTTCTACGCCCGAAACGTGCTCAAAATCACCTCCAAAGACATATTTCCTTTCGCAATGCAGATTGTGGACGACATCATGACCAAGACACTGCCCCCGCATCCTTGGGCACATGTCCATCTACTTGGCATATTCAAGCAATGCAAAATGTACGACCAGGGATACACATTTTGGCAATGGCTGGTCGATCAAGACGACTCCTATGTATCGCCCGCTGTGTATGGGGCAGCTATCGAGTTGATGGCCTATGGGGGCAAAGGTCTTCTCTCTGATCTTGAAAATATCTACGTGGATGCTCTCAAGCGCTTTCCAGGCACCTTTGCCGAATACCACCTTTCCCCCAACGCCATCCTCCCCGATCGCAACCAGCTCATCGTCATGTCAGATATGCCCGCAACCCTACTTCAAGGCATCCTTACTGCTCGTGTCTTATCTGGCGACTGGAAGAACGCATACCTGGCTCTGGACGCCGGTCTGCGCCTGTTCCCCACTCAGCTTCCTGTGCGCTGCTTTGACATGCTTCTCCACGAAAGACCATTGCCCGAAGGTTACACTGCCCTTCTTGTCGCCTGTCGTGCCGGCATCTGTCCCCATCCGAATGTCCTCTCCACCTTGTTGAAAAAGGTTCGAGCAGCCATGACCTTGTCAACTTCACTACACGCTCGGACTATCCTTCTCCGTGCCATGGCAAACGCCATGTATGCATTTCTTGAGGCTAGGGGTACCTTATCGACTGTACATGTGAGCAGTTTCCTAAATGCCTTCGATTCGCTACTCCCTGAAAAGGCCCCGGGGGACACATTTAAAGGAGAGGAAGCTACACTTCGCAATACTATTGTCACCACTGCCCACGAATGTCTATCAACAATAATGCAGGCCGGCATGTCTCCTGCAACGAACACCTTTGCCGCCCTGTTCAACCTCGCAGGACGTTTGCATGTTCCAGATCTGCTCAGGGTTTCTCTAAAAGACTGTGAGACTGCCGGCTTATACCTGGCCGGCATCGAGGTGAGGACGGTCCTAGCTGCCGCCGGCCGCCTCAGTGACAAAGCTTTGATTGAAGAATACTGGACTAAGCTAGTGTCGCGAGCGGAAGAAAGTGGTGATGGCCTGATTGCAAACGATTGGATCACCTTTGCAAGAGCCTGCAAACGCGGTGGCCATGTCGACTACTGCAGAGAACAGATTCACAAACTTGATCACACCTTGAGCACCTCGATGAAGCTCAATCTTACATACGAATTAGAGAACGAAGAAGCTGCGGACGCCTCTGACAAAACGTTCACGTACATGAAACCCGATGTGTTCTCTACCGAAATGGAAGAACTCAAATCGCAATTCAAGAACATCGCAGCAGTAGTCATGTCAGGGCAACCTTTGTACCTGAAAAAGACGCCATTCTACATGTCCCTCGACCCATCCCGACGACCTATAGGTACAGATGACGATCTCCGTACCATCTACAATGAAATGACGACCGATCCTCACCAACCACCTGCTCCCTCCAATCTCCCCCAGGGGTCCGAAAATTCACCATCTTTACTCCCAGAAAGCACAACTGGGATCCCATTGGGAGAACTCCGTTACCAAAACTGGGTATCGGTGGTTCAAATGATGGACCAAGCTCAATTCTGGGAGGTAAAAAATCCGCCCAAGGCTGTCAGGGCAAAACCCACGACCAAGCCCAGTACTGCGGCAGGTTCAGTCCATCTTGGAGGTGCCGACCAACACAACTTCCCTCTGCCACTCGATACGCTCCGCGCACACATTAAGCAACTACGCGCTCCGGCCCCGACCGGCGCCTTCAATTTCCGCAAAGTGGGAGCACCGACCCTTCCCATTACTCGTAATTATGTCAACGGCTCCAATACATCGGAACCGGAACCGCCTGTTGAGACGGGGAGGCAGAAATTAACGTATAGACCACAGCTTGAGGCTGCTCCTCGAAAATTGTATAATCCCGAATCGGACAGAGGGCCGAGACTACAGTACTATGTAGGTGTTGAGTCGGATCATGTGGCTCCTCCGAAGCTGAGTAGAAATCCGCTTCAAACAAGGGCGATTAAGAAGAAGGTCCGTCAGCATGCTCTGAGGTTGCAGCCATCGCCGAGCTCGAAGGGGGAGGCGGCGACAGCGGCGATGGAGAGTGTGGGTAGTGAGACGGTTAAGGAGGAAAGTGGGAGTGGACCGGCGACGGCGGCTGCGGAGAACAGTGCGGAGAGAGCGAATGAGGCTTCTTCTTAGATACCAGATACCCTATTAGCATACTGCTTGTAAGATTGTAGATGATGAGTGTGTTGTATGTAGGATATGTATCAAATGTAGATAAGTTGGGTTGACTTGGGCGTTTTTCAAGGTGTGGTTGCAGTTTGACCTCATTGACTTTACAAGTATTCTGTCTCTTCTATTATGTGAGATACTGTATAGTACATATAGTCTTGGTCACCGTCCATTTCATGGCAAGCATCATCCCATCCACACGGCATTGGGATTTCGTACCATAAAACTCTTAGTTTATCTTGGGTTAGCAGTAAATCCCGCGCTGTCTAACGGGAACTAAAACTCAAGAGAGAGCAAGGTTGACAAGTAGATTGAAAGCGACGAGTACTTCTTCAAGAAGTATGCAAAGGCGCGAAAACGTACTTAAGTATACATAATAAAGAACAGTGACGACGTAGAAAAAAACCCTTCAACAGAGCTTAGAGTTCAGGCACATCAAACGCCGGTCCACAAGTGAGGACATGCCGTCTCGCCAGCACCAAGATCTGCGAACTAGATAACCCAAAATGCATACCAATGAGAAAAAGGCGCCCGTACAGCCAATCTCTCTGCGCTTGGGGAACTGTCTCGGCGTTGGCTCCTACATATAGGGGCCATACTAGACTGTAACCTCCGAAAGCTTCTGCGGCTATAGTTGGTGTGGTTAGTATAGTCATTCGTTTCGAGATTTAGTTAAGCTTAGTTAGGGCACTCACCATTTTTGTCCTGCCCGAGCTCTTGTGCTGCAGGTTGCATGTCGTAGGATAGATGGAATGGTACGCATGCGCATATATCGTCCACCATCTGTTGTATTACATATACGGCTTGATTGTAGACAGAAGACAAGTCATGTGTCGGATTCGAGGAGATCCAGGTGGTGCAGCGCAAGATGACGCGTTGACAAAAGATGCGACAGACTCTGTAATCATTCACAATGCTTGCGAGGGGAACATCGTGATAAACATGTTGTTCACCGATCCACATATTGGCTGTTGCAGGGTCCTCGATTGGCTCGTTCACGATGCCGACGATCTGGTGCTGCCATGTAGGAGGCAGCGTTTGGTACCATTGGCGTAGGTTTTCGTCGACCATTTGGGCAAATTCGAGGATGCTGAGGGCTTCTGATTCTAGGGACGTGTCGTAGGGAGACGTGATGAGGGCGTTAGCTCGCGCACGGATGTCGGGTAAGTTGATGCAAAGAAGAGTCAGTCGGTTGGCGGCGTTTTCTTCGCTGATGTCGGTGCCGATCCAGCCTTCGGCTCCAGGGAAGGGGTCATCGACCGGTTTTGAGCGTTGGACACAGCTAGTGATCTGTAAGGCGTCAGTGTACTCATTCCATCCCCTCTTCTTTCTTCTCACCATCATAGTCCGCACTGCTCGAAAAACAGCATGCGACATAGGATCCTTAAACTGCTCGGTACCCCTCAACTTCATCAAGGCCACCGCACCATCAACATGGCTCCCCCACCCCTTAATAGTATCGTTCGTCGAAGTAATAGTCTGCCCATCATTAGCCCTTCAACATCTCACTCAACACGCACGCAGGAAGCGAATAAACTACAGAAGACCTTGCAGAAGTAATGATCCGACTTACTTCATACAAGGAGAAAAGCAAGGTAGCAAGGATACTCTCATCCGATTTTGCAGCCGCAGGATCTTGCAAGTCTTCGTTCAACTTGCCGAGTGCCTGGCCGTATGTTCGCGCTGCATCGGCTTGGAGACTTCCGCGTCCAGGGTAGCTTCCGCAGGCTGCGAGGGATACAGCGATTGTGGCGAGATGCAGTGCGGAAGACGGGGATGCGCGGTTGTAGAGCGGTACGAGGAGTTCGAGATAGCCTCGCATGGAGTCTGCTTGTTGCGGGAGAGAGACGAAGTTTCGGAAGAAGAAGGGGACGGCTTCGAACTCCGGGGAGAGGGTGATGCTGGATGGGACGCTGTTTTCGAGATTCCATAGGAAAGTCAACCAGGCGTTTTGGTCGAATGGCGTCTCGAACTGGGGAATGGGTTCCAGTTGGCCAGAGTTTGGTTCTATGCCTGATCGAGGTGTAGTCGCTGGTGAAGTTCGAGAGGGAGACGTCAGAGTGGAAGTCGGAGTGCTTTTGTAAGTCAGTGGTGAAATTGAGGAAGAGTGCTGTTGGGAAGGTGCATGTCGGACCCGGCCCTTCTCTATCCAAGATTGGCGAGGCAATCCCCCCAATCTTTGCATTCTTCGCTCTTTCCACCTCTGCACATACGAAAAGTAAACACTCACTTAGAACGCGTTCCTTGGCTCTTTCCACTCTTCCCGCTGTTCTTTCGCGTCTTCTTCTCCATCGCCTTGTTCTCATCTCGAAACATCAAATCGAACTCATCCCGGTACCCCGGGCACTCCCGTCCGCTCTTGATGCAGTTGCCACATATTGGTCGTTTTTCATCGCACTATTTTATGGTCAGTCTGACAATACATGTCGCCACTCGCAAAACCAACCAAACGTAGTATAAGTGGCAATCGTGGTGGGGCATCCCAAGATCAATAGGAGACTTCAGCGGGAGTATTTAGACCTACCTTGATCCTACGGCTTTTGCAAGTACCACACCCCTTGCTCGGCTTCCCTGTATAAGGCATCGCAAGGAGTTCCAGGATAGGAAAGGAGATAAACGAGAAAGAATCATACAAACACAATCCGCAACGGCTTCCTGAAAAGCACCCCAGGCCCTGAGGCACTAATCCTCAATCTATATATCAACCGTACCACGAGAGCTTCGAACAGAATACCTCCAGAGAACGACCCCAATCCGCATTTGCTTCAGCTATGCCCAGACTCCGCCTCTTTCGCACACGACTACTATGCAAAAAGACGTACGTCTACGCCAACAAATGCCCAGCTCAACTCAAGTCGGCTGAGCGACTACACCTCCGTAGGACACTTTCTTCCCGCCTCGTCAAACGCTCACCCTGGACCCAAAACCTCCGGCTTGGAAACGTCGCAGATGAGATCCAGCCGCAATGGACTTCTCGAAGCGTCGTTTCTCGCTTCGCACCGCGATGTCGCACGTAATATTGTAAAGTAACGTGGTCGTATGGTAGGCAACCGTTCCGTAAGCAGCCGCAGCAGAACACGGCGGCCCTCAGCCTATAACATGTTCAGCCCGGCTCTTTCAGGATGTTCAATCATCGAACGACTTTCCCATTTCCTCGCAAGCTCTTCCAGATTCGGTAAGGCCTTACATATCGATGTGGCGCAGCATCCAACATGACATACCAAGGAGAGTGGGCGGAACGATGCAGCCTGATGCAAGGTCGCCTGGCGTATGGTTGACGCAAGTGTCTACGCAACGTTTTGTCGACGGGACCGAATGCGTTCGTACTCTTATGCGAGCACTGCCCATTGCCCAATTGGCTGCTTCCGAGGTTGTTTTAAGGTTGGGACGGAACAGGAACTTTTGTTTCACTCCGTTTCTGAAACGATGGTTGATTTTGGCTGTTGCCTAGAAAACCTTGTGAGATGATCCTTCAATTCTCCAGAGCGAACATTCCACGGTTCGGGGGAACCGCAAACTGGCATCCTCTCCAGTTCAAATCTGTTGGCCGGCCCCACCTCGGGAATGCCCCTCAGTGCGGGTCCTTCCATATCATGGTTAATTCCCCTTTCGTCACGTGACGTGTGTGCTCGCACTTCCCTGGCCTAGTGCCTAGCTAGTGCTGCGCCTTATAGTATATAGTTTCCTTACTAGTAGATAGCAATAGATTATTAATTCTATTACACATATAAACATTCCCTTCCTAGCCATGATCCACAAAATCAATTCATCCGCAAGGATACAAGATCTTCCCCATCTCCAAAGACGGTTCCAGACTATCCAAGATTCAAATTATCACCCAAAGCTCCCATTCATTCGATCCTCCATGTGTTCTACATGATGCACCCCGAAAACGCATCCCTAATGAAGGGGCATGAATGCCACAGGCTTACAAAATGCAAGCTTGCGTCGTCCAAACCATCGCCGTGCAGATTCCGGAGACACCAGCTATACGCAGTCTTTATTGCAACTACGGCCGAATACAAACATTTTCAGGTGTACACATGACTTTGATTTCTAAGAGCTGGGTTATTGTGGTGACAAGGCCAAAAGCCGCTAGACTCTTTTCACTACACAACACCAATAGGTACCCAGCCAGGCAACCCTGGACCCATCCTCGAAACTCTTTACAACATACACCATATGCAAACCTCAGAGAAGTCTACCCAAAGACCATCCCGAACAAAGACCCTACCTAGTACATCTTCAAACTCACTTTCCCCCAGACTACTCACTGCCCACGCCCCAAAACCCACGCAATTCACGTAAGACCCGAAGCCACACAATCCACATCCACATCTAAAGCCTAAGATCATCATCCTGTCACCACGACCACGACTACCCAAACAAACACCAGCCACACTTGCGCATAAGCAAGTAAGACGCAACTGCGCGAGACCCGCGCTCCAGCCCCACGTGCATCTTACTGTCAGATTGGGCGTGGGGTCTAGATCGCTCTCCGGGAAGTGAGTATGCGTGCGTGTATGGTGTACCACGTACATTGCCTTTATTCGGCAGTCCGCACACATTATGCGATTCTCGCACCACAGTCCGATCCCCATCAATCATCAATACCCGCAATCTCCCGCGTGCACCAAATCACACCAATCTCGTAACGAGGGAGACTTTGATGAACATCGAGCATATCCATGGTCCATGACATGTCTCCATGTCCTCTCGCACAGAAAGACAAGAGAGGGGAAATCCTCAGCTCCAAGATATCTACTACCACGCACCACAGTACGAACTCTCTCCAGCGCGATTCTGTCCGTTTAGACACCCAACCCACCACACCATAACGGCCGGAGCGTAAATAGTACATCAAGCCCACAGAATTGCGTAACCATAAGACCACCAGCCTCCAAATCCAACCTTGCCCATGAGATAGGATTCGCGTACAATGTATTGTAAGCTTCAGCCCCGTAGTAAAACGACACGACTTCGCACGTAACAACATCACTTCCCTCCATCACCCAAGGCGAAAACATGGAAAGGGAGAGATATTTGTTGATGGGGTTACCTGATATTATGTTACAGCTATGCGCAGTTATGCCCTTGTATGCATGCATGCGCAAAGTTCTTCAATTGCCGAAGCTGTGGAAGTCACACCATACTGTACTGTACAAGAACCGATGCCGATACCATTTACCTATGCTCACCGCATATGCCCGTCCAACGCCAGAAGTGGAGGCTATCTTGCTCTATGCACCTGGTCCATATTCCATCGCGTGGTGGCATGTCATCTACGCATTGAAGACGTACAATACAGTTACAGCATCGACCGAACCCCTTTGCCCTCACTAGGCATCTCCCCTCCCGCGCCATCCTCCGCATCAATTTCATCCGGCGCAACCGCCTCCCTCGCACCCCCAACGTCGCACTCGTGAATGATTTTCTTCCAGCCTAGCTCCTCGTTCGCATCCTTCACATACTCGATGGTCGGGAAATAGTGTTCGTTCTTCTTGAGGGTAGCGACCCATGGCACGTTGTCGAAAGTGATGACTTTGAGTCGGAAGTACGTGTTGTCACCAATCTTTTTGACTTCAGTGAGGAAGGCATCCAGATTGGGCGTGGGAACGTTGTTAACGTGTGTAATGAAGTTTGTAGACGCTATTCCGTATTGTGTGGCTGGCGAACCTTTTGAGCGCGAGGAAATGTAGATGTCGGAGTGGATTTTGGAGATTTGTTGGCGGACGGCTTGATGTGGGCGGTGCAGGGTCGCGCCGCAGAAACTGACTACTCGGTCGGTTTCTAGGTCGCGGGTGGGTACCGTGGGGACCTTTAGGCTCATCATTTGACGTTTCCGAACAACGACGGCGTCGAGGTGGTCGTTGCTGTACATGACATCGAGGTGATGAGATCGCGTGACGAGCGTGCCGTTGAGCGTGAGGAGGATATCTCCTTCTTGAAGACCGTCTTCATGGCCGGAATCGACCTTGCGCACCATGAAGAGCTGATGGCGTTCTGGATCTTCTTGCTCGGTTCGCTCAATCCAGTCTTCATCTACGCCCATGACGCGAGCCTGACTCATTTGCACGGTTTGGAACTCCACGTTCAGGATTTGGAGTTTGGGTGTTCGGCCACTCTTGATTTCATTGAGAATGGGTAGAATCATAGGAGTTGCGAGTCCGAGATGGTATTCGACGTCTTTGCCGCCGTGAGAAGAGCGCTCGCCTAGGTAGGACAGCCACAGTGCCTGTACTGTACCATCATCCGCGACAAGTACACCGCAAGCACTGTGTGATGCTTGGTTAGTGTCAACGGTGACAGCGTCGAAGTTGGTTGCTCGATAGCGAGGCGTAACCGCGCTGGCGGGAATGGCAACGGTGCTGATATCAGTGACGACTGTCTTAGCGACGACGGGACGGAAGTTTTGGTTCATGCCGAAGAATATGGTCTCATCTCCTTTCTTGATGAAGTCGGTAGCAAACTTGGGCGTCTTGACAGGCGCATTGACGAGCGAGGTATCGTACTTGACAATCGCGTAGTTTTGCAATGGATGCATGAAGACGACCTTGGCTTGGACGAAGATTGAATCGGCAATGATCAATGAGATGTCGCAGAGGTCGTAGGGCAAGAAAGCCCGCGAGACAAGCACAAGACCTTGCTCAGCATCTACAACCAGTCCGTAACCTTGCTTGTGCGCCTTGGGAAAACCATCGAGTTTGACTGGCATTGTCACGTGTACGCGCACGAAGCTTCGTACTATGTCAACAGCTTCAGGATACTTGGAGTTGAGCTTGACAAAGTTGGCGCGGCGGGGAATCGGAGGAACGGCAGGAACAGCATCTGCTAATGTGCTGAAGTCCCATAGTCCTGTTGTATCGTTGCGCTTGGCGATCCTCATCTGCGCATGCCAATGGCGGTCGATAGTAACGATGCTCGTGTTTGAGGTGTGGAGGTCACGAAGGTGCTTGTAGCTAATGACCACTCGCTTTCTATCAGGAATCTTCTTCATGACCTCTATAAAGACCTCCAGATTGGGTGTGGGCTGATTATCGACTTCTTGGACGAGCCAACCGGAAGCGTAGCCATCAGCAAAACGGAAGGAGCCAGCAGCTTCGCACACAAAGACACCGGAGTTCTTGATGGAGATGGCATAGAGTCGGGCTTGCTGATACGAGAGGTCATGGAAGGAAGCGCCAGCTACTGAGAGGAACCGGTCTGGAGTGATATCGTGGAGGTCGGCGACGTCGAGCTCTACGTCAATGTTCTCACCAGCGCGCTGAATCGTCAATGAGACTTTTTTGCCGACACTGTTATCTAGTATCGAGTCTAACTCGGTGAACTTGGTAATGAGCTCACCGTTGACCTTTAACAGGAGATCTCCTTCCTCGATACGTTTAGAAGCAGGCCCATCCGGTAGCACAACCTCGGCCACCAACATACCCGTCTCGGTCGGAAATGCCGTCCGAACGGCCTTCTCCCAATCTGGCGAAAGCCCTAGGCGGCGGCATTCGTCGAAGGGCTTTAGGATCCACTGAGTCTGTATCGTGCCTCGGGTGACGTGTTTGCCTTGTTGAATCATCTCAAGAGCTCGCAACGGTCGGTCCAAGGGTAAGAAATAGTCGGTCGCGGCACCGTCTGCTCTGCCACCTGCCTGTAGGGCCACGGCAAAGCCATCCTTATTGACCACGGGACTGCCAGAACTGCCACCACTTGCTGCCGCGGCGGCTTGAATGTAGTTGGTGTTGAAATCCGAGTATCCTTCTCCGTACTCGGGCGCGTTGCGGTCCAACCGACTGATGACTCCAGAAAGGATACTGAGCTTCTCGCCAGCATCATTTCCCACTACACGGATCTCGACGCCGACCTTGGCGCGATCGGGGCGGAGCTTGAGGGCAGTCGCATCCATGTACTTGATATTACTGGGATCGAATCGTAGGATGCCGAAATCGTGAACAGGGTCGCGGTACACTGGGTAGACATCGCACTCTTCGTGGTTGTCAAAGATGCAGTATCCAACAAACGGGCCGGCGCCGACAACATGCTGTCTTAGTGTTAGCCAGTGACTTTTGGATGCACGTGGTGCTGTGTATACATACCCTGTTGGTGAGTATGTACCCTTTCTCTGCATCCACCACAAAACCCGTCGCCTCCGAGCTGATGGCGGGGTCCGTGTCGAACGAGCACGTCTGGCAAAAGTGTATGGACACGACGCTCTTAACGACGCTCTCAATCGTCTTCTGCCATTCCACAGTATCGTGCAGCGCGCCTGCCAGGGGCGCCGAAGACACGTCGTCCAAGCTCATCTCGATGTCGGGAGGCGAGGGCGTCTGGTCGCTGGCGACGAGTTCACTCTCTGCAACGTATGTGCCGTTGCGAGCATGTGTGTCCACTTCGGGCTTGATCTGCTTCATCGGGCGCTCGTTGGAGGGCGTGGGAGGTTGCTTGCGTTTGGAGCGAGCTTCTGAGGTCGAATCGCCATTCTGGTGCTCAGGCATAGGGCTGGCTAGCGAGGTGAGGCGCCGCAAACGAATGAGGGCCGGTTGTCGGTGACGTAGAGCGGAGGGAAAGTGCCGTTTGCAGGCTCTGTAGGGGGGAGGGGAAGTGTAGGGCGAGCGAAGGGCGAGGTTTGGACTTGGGGCGGCGATGACAGTTGCAAAACTTCTTCTCAAGGCGACAATCGGGGGAAGGCAGCCAAGCATCCCAAGCGGCCAATGAAGGGCAATTGCCGCGTGATCGCTGCCCTGTTCGGTGCGAGCGAGAGCAGAAAAGTAACGGGCGAAGAGGAAAAGGACGATCGCAAATACGTCGACTGCTCTGCGTCACGAATGTTGACATGGCCGTCTCTTCAGCAGCACATGCATCAGGGTTCAGTTCACATGTCGGCCTAAGCGGCTCAAGTGCTGTCCGCATGCCCAGCTCCGCCCTAGTCCCCTTCCAAACTCTCAAACCAGACGTTTGGAACTCCTCCAAACTCTCAGGCTATCGTGCCTTTATCACGGGTTTGAGATCTTTATACTTCAATATTATCAGGATGTTGCATTACTCGCCAAGGCTACGTTCTGCGCTGCCACATGCTGCTTATGTCCGGGTATCACCGTGTTAGGACACTGATCTGGAGAAGCCCACAAGAAAACAATCGGCTTCTCCTCAGGGACTTATTTTGCTCCCGAAAATGCACAGTTCTACGTGTCATTGAGCCCTTGGTATTGGGCTCACCGCCGCTAACTCCGTCAATGGCAGTCCTTATGAATGTTATCATCTCTCGACCCATCCAGGTGGACCTTGTTTGATCCATCAACAGAGATCCAATTGCTTCAAGGATAGTGAACACCACAGGAGAGGACGTCGTCCGGTGGCCCTCAAATAACACCGATGATATCACCAACTCCACGCGAGGCTGCGTTGTTGAACAGGTAAGCTTCAAGGACCACCACCATGTTTCACCCAGGGCAAATAGTGGAGTAGAGAAAATATAAAAAGACGTCTCCAGTGTATTTTTGGAAGAGCAGCATTGCCCAACCCACCGACTTTTCTCTTCAACAGAACCATAGACCAAATTCAACATCATGGCATCCGCAGACAAGACCATCGTCCTGATCACTGGAGGCATCACTTCCAAATAGTTCAATCAATGACTCCACATCCACAGACCGTAAAGCAAACTGCGGCATCAGTTTCGAGCTCGCTGCCCAGCTCCTCCCCGACCCTTCCAAACACATCATCCTCGGCAGCCGCACCGCATCTAAAGGCGAGAAAGCCGTCCAAGAGCTCCAAGCCAAGAAACTTCCCGGCACTATCGAGTTCGTCCAGATCGACATCTCTAACGAAGACTCCATCTCCATCTTTTATCGCCCAATCACCCTTTCACACCTCCGATAGTTCCATTTCTATGCGTTTCGACCCATGGTGAATGGGGAGCGCGATGCAGAGTCGGCGCAGTTGTTGCGGGCCGAGAGGACGTATGGGTGGTAGATCGACGGGGAGAGACTTGTTGTTCCGAGGATAACTCCATCACTGCTCGGATAGAACGCATGGCAAGAGAGCCAAGCTAGACTCTAGACACTAGTAAAGAAAAGCAATCTAGTTCACATCTCCATCACACATAATTCTCTTGCGTCATGCGCCCATCTCGCAATAGCTTGCCTCGGAGCGGGCCGCCGGAACTACAGTGCCAAGACAAAAGTATCCGGACCATCTAAATTGAGCAAATCGTACCCAAACTTCAACACCACCTACCACCACCAATCCTTACTCGATTTACGCGTTTTTTACGTTAAATTGATGGCGCCGCCTCATACTACCCTCCGCCGGTCCTTTTTAGGCGATATATCGCGTGCGCGCCCACCTAAGAAAGAGCTGAGCCCACACCTACGCGCGGCTATACTCAGCGCGGTTGAGAACCGCGTTAAACCCAAGGTAATCCAGGATACGTTTCGCGTTAGCAAATCAACCTACTACGACACTATAAAGAGATGGAATGAGCACGGGAAAATAACCTCATTACCGCGTAAAGGAGCTCCAAAGAAAATAGGTGCTTGGGATGAGCGTCGCCTACTGCGGATCGTTCGCCAGTATCCGCGTATAGAGTACGCAAAGCTGAAAGCAGAGGCTATTGGTATGCCTAACGTTTCCTCTAGAACGCTCTCTCGCCTACTAAAAAGGCATGGTATAAAGAAGTGGGCCGCGAAACTACGGCCAGCGCTTTCTCCATTAGACGCCCGTAACCGCCTTCGGTGGGCGCGTCTCAACCGCTCTACAAGCTGGGCACGCGTCAAGTTTTCCAACGAGTGCTCAGTAGAGAGAGGACGCGGTAAGAAACGCGTATGGGTATTTCGTACACCTCAGCAGAAGTGGTATAAGGAGATGATTGAGCCTAAGGCTAGGCAATCAGTACTACGCCAGATGTTTTGGGCAGCTATTTGGCTAGGGGGAAGGAGTGAGTTGATTGCTATGGAACGCGTCGGAGGCTCACGTGGCTACACCTCTACCTCATACACTAATACACTAGAGGATGGCCTACTACCCTGGAATGAGCCGGAGGAGGAGGACTTCTTTAATCAAGAGGAGGATGAGTATGAGCCCTACTTATTTATGCAGGATAACGCTCCTATCCATAAGTCGCGAGAAACCACCGATTGGCTTAACGCGCATGAAATCGAGGTTATTGATTGGCCGCCGTACTCACCAGACATCAACCCTATCGAGCATCTCTGGTGGCTACTAAAGCAGAAGCTAGTTAAATTGTTTCCTAACCTTGAAGGCCAGGGCTTCAGGGGAGTCGATAAAGATCATTTTACTCAGTGCGCTCAAGAAGCGTGGAGAGCAATACCACAGGCTAGTATTGACAGGCTTATTGAGAGCGTACCACGGAGGATTCGAGCAGTTATCCAGGCTAGAGGCTGGCAAACAAAGTACTGAATTAATACAACACTATTTCGACCCTCCCTGATCACCATTGTGAGCGATTACCCATACAAAACTGATCGTGGTGGGTATTTTCTGTGGTTGGTGGTTTCGCTCAATTTGGATGGTCCGGATACTTTTGTCCTAGTACTGTATGCGCAAGCCATCAATGCAAACCCCCAACACCAGTATCTTCTATCGAGTACGGATACGATAGCACCATTGCTTAGGATTTGTGCGGAGGTCGAACGTAATAACGAATAAATGACAAACCGGAATATAATTCGAATCCACTCCATCTATCTACATCAACTAACTTTTTCTGTGTTGTGTGCTGTGTTTCTGCTTCTGGGTATCTCTGTAAACGTCTAAAGGTATCAATATTCGGCGAGCACACCCCCCCTCCTAAAAAGCCGCGGTTTCCGCCTCATAGATCTGACCCAAGTCCTTCTGCCAATCACCCGTTGCACTAATCAATTAACGACCCACGGCCTTGGAAGTATGCCGAGAGAGAAAAAAGCAACGAGTGTCCCCAAACCCCACAAAACGCCACTAGAAAAGAAGAACAAATCCCCACGATTAGCTACCGACACCACCTGGAAAATAATGTGGTCCGTATAACGCCCAGCTCCGTGGACCGGCATGATTCGTTCAATGCAAAGTCAGATACAAAGGCGGGGATAATGCAAACGGAGATGGCGTTTAATAGGCCAGCGGAAGCGGGAAAGTATGCCGACAGTGTAGATGCAGAAGCGATGCATGTGTATGCGTATTCGTATGCATATGCAAGATGTGTGTCATGGGCTTTTGTGTTTTATTTAGTTGCGAAGTAGATAGCCGCCGACATGTGTCAGTCGCGTGTGGGCAATTACGTTTACGCATAGTCGTAGTCTCTTCGGATCTCATCTGGGTCCTCGTCTGGAAGCATGCCGATCGTGTCTGAAGTGCGTGGGCCAGTGTACGTTCTGCACGTGGCGTTAGCAATGTTCCTGGGTAGGGGGGTGGGGGATCGCGTGGTCGACTTACTTTCTGGCTCCCGCGTACCACCACGCCGCGCTGAATAGTCCAATGAAAGCAGCCACGCAAATGGCGTAATTCATGTTCGTGGCTGTCACTGGCTTGATAGTAGGGAAGAAAAGCACCACGCTGATGAAGCAAACCCATGTGACGGCGACAGCGTTGACCGGTTTACTCCAGCGTCCCATCGTAAATGGTCCCGGAATGAACTGGACCCTATCCTCGTATACTCTGTGCGCTATGATGACGGCGATGTAGCTGATGTCGAGGGCTGGGGCGGTAATGTTGAAGATTGCCACAATCGTCAACGTGCTTCCGATGCCAATCAGATTCAGGCAGCTGCAGAAGATGACCACGAGCCAAACAGCGTTGACTGGCGTATGCGTTCGATTGTTGACTTTGCTCCAGAAGCTGCATGTCTCACATCAGCCTTGCATTCACCGATCACATAGACGAGGTGGAATAATCTGCAACTTACTCTGAGAACGGAAATGCGGCATCTCGCGAGAACGCCCAGGCCATACGTGCGTTCGCTAGCATAGCAGAGCAACCGGTGAAGAACTGCACGAGGATAACAAAGAACCACATGATTGTTCCTCCCTTCTTTCCGCCGGCGTTAAGGAAGATTTGTGCCACGGGGAGACCAGTCGGCGTCGCCATGATGGCTTCGTAGTCTGACATGCAGAAGCAGAAGGTCACTGTTAGCATCCATCCGACGACGCCAGAAACGAGGATGGCTGCTCTGATGGCGACGGGGCCTCGGATCGCAGCATCGTGGGTTTCTTCCGACATGCTGTGTGACTGTGTTAGATTGGCTTACATGCAGGATGCAAGATGACTTACTGCGTAGTACCATCGTAATCTGTCATTGTCCACGCGACAGACAGGAAACTGCTTGTGTTAGGGATGCTTATGGAGATAAGTGTTGTAGTCAGACGAACCCGAGCAGGAAAGAGAATCCCTTGCTTCCCCAGCCTGAGCCATCCATGAATGTTGTGAAGACCCATTTGGCGCTTTGCTTTTCCGGTGTGAGAATGAGTAGGGAGATGCAAATGCAAATCGAGGCGATGACTAGACACGTCAGAATATCGCCATCTTTAGTAGTCGAAATTACCCACTGTTGATAGGGGCAAACCACAAGATGATGCGATGTAGCCAATTGGTTGGAAACGAGCAGATAGTGCCAAACAGGCACAGTACGAGAATGGCGAGCAGAACGGTCTGCAAGGCGGTCCTGGAAGGCTGTTAGCTCCGCGCTGGTGTTTGCACTAGGTGAGACTTGCGGAGTAAATCCAGCCTCTCCCTTATCGAATGTATGCATGACAGCCGTGGCAAGTATCATTTGCGAGATCGTGTACGCAAGACTAGCCACTCCAGCTGCCTGACCGAGGAAGTTGCACCATCCGATGATCCACGCCCACGGAGCGACGTGATCTTTTGGAACAACGTGTTTAGTGACATAGTACATGCCTCCAGCGGTAGGATATGCCGATACCAACTCGGCAACTGAGATGAAATTAGTCAGGAATCAAGCAATGGCTTCAATGAACACACCTGAGCTGGCTATAAGGTATGCCATGATACTACCAATCATCCATGCCCATACTGCAGTTGCCGGTCCTCCTGAGCTCATCGGGCTTCCAAAGGTCGCGGGCACTGAGCCCAGAACTCCGAGAATCGAGATGGCGTATGATACCGTAGACCATCTTGAAAAATGTCTTTGGAGAACCTACTGGCATTAGCGACGATTCCACACCACTGATGGTGAAACAACATACAGGCGTATATCCGATGCGCTGGAGTAGGCGGTCGTCGTCGTCCGCTATAGTTGCCATATTGCGCGAATGTGTGTGCTGATTCGCTTCTGCTGCCTTTGACGAGTTCGTCGTTATGCGCTCGACGGACGAGCTGTTCGCGGACAAGATGCCCGGATTTGAGCCTTTATCTAAGCCTGCGTTAAACCCCATAGTCTTCGATTTACGGAGAGAGCATCTGTGAAGGACGGAAGAAAGTAGGTAGAAGTGCGAAGCTTGGAATGACAGCGGGATCAATCAATGTCTGTGGGGCTCTAGCGGAGAAGGTAAAGGGTTGACGGTAACGACTTGGGCACACCGTCTCCAGGAGCGTTGCTCGAAAGGGAATGGATAAGGCTAATGGCGGGAGAAGGCACGAAGGGCAGCGGGATAGGTATGTGTGTTTTTTTATTCCAACGTCGGGCTGATTGGCACACCGTCTCAAGCCCGACTAAGCAATGCGGGCGAGCAGGGTCTGAGGCCAGCAAGTAACGAGATGGCGAACGGCACTCACCTTGGCCCGGTCAGGGTAATGAATTGCCAGACATGATGACACGGAGGAGCGGGTGATTTGTGTGGGGGGATCCCAGGAGCAAGAGTGTGTAGCGAGGGCACGCGCTGGCTTCGGATAGGTAGTACCGTAGTACCGTAGTACCGCAGTGGGCAGAAGGTTGGTGGTGACGGTACTGTCATTTGCGGAAAAGGATGGTTGTGCTTAGAAAAGGAATAGCGGTCAAGGATACCCCAAAAAAAGCCGCTCGGCCACGTCCCAGCCTGCCGGGCCGAGATCAACGTGAGGATTACAGCGTCTTACCACGCCCGACGGGACAAACATGGTTCCGGCAGAGTTCCGGCAGGGATTAGACATGGTCCATCAGCGAATTGGATAGCAAAGGATTTTAGGATTCTGTCTTGAAAGTCAAGGATTAGTCTTAAAAATCGAAGATCGTTTTGAATTTTTGTCTCCACTTTTGAAGACTTACTCCAATTAGAGACGCTGGCTACGGTACTGAGTCAGCTCCGTGACGGGATCCCTGTTTGTCCCGTCGGGCGTGGTAAGGCGCTGTAGCTCACCAAACCTTGGTAACGATACCACCGCGGCACCATCTGTCTGATTCTGTCAGCGTGCAGTCGCCTTGTGGATGGCCATGTGGTCGCAAGGACGATCGAACAGCCCACTTGCGTGCACATATCCACATATCCACCGTCCCTCTTTACTACCATCTCGTCTCAATTTCCGATGGAGGCTCTTCCACGCGCCAGCGAGTAAGAGCGGAGGACTAGGGCTATAAGAAACGGAGCGAAGTGACATGGTTGGGCAGCGACGGGATGAATGGGGTGGCCCCTCCAAAGACGCTGCTCGGACTAGAGTAACTTAGTCTAGACTAGTCTGCCCTAGGTCGGCATAGCACCCCACAAGCCCTGAGACCTTAACATGAATCTCTCTCTCTCCGTCACAACCATCACCATTTTGGTAAACTTCGATTCCCCACGGCGACCTGCCGACCACCCTGTCACTGTCGCGATTGCTCCACGCATAACCTGTCCGGCTTCAGCATTACGGCGAGGCAGTAGAGGGGGAGGAGAGAGAAGATGAGACGAGGATATAACGTCCACCTTCTTCACACTCGATCTTCGCCGCATCCAAGAGCTCCAAAGCCGACGACGGAACCGTTCTGGCTCAATCAGAGCCTTCTAATCATGGCACAGAGTAAGTAGCTGCAACACGCCGTAGCCTGCCCGTTCCTCGGAGCTAACTCGTTATTACAGATTCACCTTTACGATAGCGCTCCTACTATATCCGCCCTTTTACCTAGCTTAGCTCATTGTTATAATTAGGATCTGCACAAATGTGTTTAAGGCAGAGTACAAGTTAGTAGACGATATACTTAATTGCCCTGACCTTAAAGATACAGGCTGCGTACCACTCAAGTAGAGAGTGTCCGTCTTAAACAAGAAGATCTTTAGGACAAGTTATACAGATTTCTGCGAAGTTTTCCACCATATGTCCTTGGTAATGGGGTCCCTAGCTACGTGCGTTTATGCGCCCTTCGCGTGAACGCCGCCTCTATTCTCCGTAGTATGTCGCTGAACTGCATCATCTTCAACCCTTGTTCAATGCTAATCATTGCTTCTACATCCAGACTGTCTTATTAGGGCTATAACAGGTTTCATTGTCAGCTACACTATCAACACTACTAAAAAGCACTACATACCCCCGTCAAATACAACCTACTGGAGAAAATGTGCAAAGGCCTTGCCTCTAAGGAGAAACCTCTTCATAATTTGCTTAGACAGTTCTCCCTAAAGCGGGATCCCAAGGCACGTATCTATGCCACGGTTGAACAGTTACGCAGCGTTGAGGGGCGCAGAGACCTTACTCCCTCAAGTGACAGATTGAAGCCGCGAAACAGGAAGTGTTAATGTCTAGTGTTAAAGACAAGAGCATCTTAGTACTTTGCGCGGCCGTGGTGAGCGGACTAGTCACACACGAAGTCCTGACCAACGCCAGCGTTGCCCACAGGTCCGGCTCTTAACTTGTGCTAATTAAATAGCTCCATAACCACATAATCAAATCAATCCTATGCATATGGTGTTCATATTTTGGTAGGTCTTGCCTCCACAGGTAGGATTAGGGCAATCCGATTGGTTAAAGCCCCTAGACACAAAACTACGCTACGCACCCGAGCCGGGGGCGAACTGTATAAAGATGCTTGCCTACCAAAGCTGCCTCTGCTCACCGCACCCCCAGGTCTGGTCCATGCCAGGAATCTCAGTCGTCTGACTCAACATACAATTTCTGTCTCGGAATGGCATCGGACGCTGTCATTTATGAATGGCACACCGGGGCCAAATCATATCACATTAGGCAGACCACCTTCACCAAATGCGAGCGTGCGGCCTCGTACGGACTGCCATGGATCAAGCAGCGCTTCGCCGTGGAGGCTGCAGCCCTGAGGCTCCTCCGGGAACAAACCAACATCCCAGCCCCGAGGCTGCTCGCCTTTGACGAGGACGTCAACGGCCTTTGCTATTTGGTGACCGAAATCGTTCCCGGATCGGTCCCTGGCGACATGGCTGCAGCTGAGTGCCGCATGCCTCACGTTCACCGTCCTGCGCAAAGAAACGTGCCCTGCGCCGCATGCGATGGCATCGTCCGCGCAAATGCCGATCAATTCGTCCGACAAGTGGTGTTACCCCAGCTGAGCAGTCTAAGGAGCAAAACTACGGGCCTCGACGGCTTCGTGATTCCGCCTCGCTGGGTTTACGAAAATGATGAGAGAGTGAGCTGGCCGGTGTTGAGCTCTCCTGAGTACGACTTCGTCTTTTGCCATAATGACCTTGTTATACACAACATGCTGTTTTCCCTCGAGACACTGGAAGTGCTGGCTCTGCTGGATATGGAAGAGTGTGGGTATTTCCCTCCAGAAATACAGCAGTGGAAGATTGACCGGCAAGGTCAATTCGGGCTGTATAATGACATGGACTTGGGACAGAGGCATACCCAGCTCATCCTCGCCGGCGACTGAGGAGTCAAGCTGCATGCTCAGTAAAGTCTGTTAGTTTGATGCTTACCCTTTCAATTGATGTCGAGTAGGCGATAACTGTAAGCTGACAGAAGGGCGTTTCCAGCATCCGCCGTTTCCAGTGCGGCAAGGGTGACCGGCCCAGCGCGCATGTGAGCCGCTGTTTTCAACTCCTGCACCAGTATGGCTGTCGTCCCCTAGCCGCACCAGATGTTTCGCCAGGCGGTGAGCAAGCGCATTCTCAATTGGTTCCATCTCCGGCCTAATACCGCCCAAGATTAGCCGAGAAGAAAACGATGGAGTGTTTGGTGTGTAAAGAAGGAAGATCGCACGTATATCAGGCCCCATTATAATCGCAGCCCACAGGCCTGGTGGTCGTCATTCTTGCAAATGAGGTCTAGCCAAAACGCTTCTTTTGACTTCAACCGGCCCGTCTGAAAGGTTCCGACAGCCGTTTGAAAAGGCGCTCGGTACCTAGGAGCATGACTCCTTCGTCTCTTCTATGCAGGTGTACCTGAGGGTAACATCGCTGCAGTTCCTGCTGCATGAGTACCTGAGGTACATGATCATCTTATCACAATCACATGTGCCTCTGCGGCGGGCTCGTGTAGCCTATTGTGGCATCCAATTCCCAAGCGATCATGTATATCGACAGCAACACCTGCAAGCGATACAGCTGTCCTATCAGCCTTGTCTCCTTTTTCTTCGCTGTTGTGTTTCTCATCCCATGTCCTAAAATGGCTGAAATCCCAACTTGCTCCTTGCGATCTAGTTCCCAGAGATAGAAATGCAGCCTATTATAGGTTGGTGTGCGTTGGCCCTACGACATGGGTCGTGCATTCTCGGTGCTTATGACCATGTGCGGCGAGGCACTCATCTAGAAGGATTAACATCCTTCGCGGTTCTCATTATGTAAATGCAAGTCACGATCTTTGTTTATCACGTTCGGCTACCATATCTATGGTAACCGAAAGGACCCCAGTTATTCTAGGAGCGAAGAATTGTAGTTCTTCATCATAGGTGATTTCTTTTTGCCCCTGCTACCCATCTTTTTTTTTGCCTGTGCAATCGGTACGCCTTTTGACACTTCCTTGTCATAATTTGACTCTGCCACTTGCCTACTGGTATGACAACATGTCCGATTCGGCGATCCAGACATCCGGTCCATGGTCATCTGACATATCCAAACCTTCCCCTCCAGACTCCTCGCCTCATCACGATCTTCCACAATTCACACAACGCCCACGGAAAAACGCCCCACATGTCCCGAAAGAGCGGTAAGCACAGGCAAGATTACATTTCGAGATCGAAAGCACGAAGCAACACGGCCTAGATGCCGGTACCTACCGTTTGTCCGGTGAATTTCTTCACCGTCACTCCTCGGCGTCCCACCTAAACCTGGAAGTTATGAGCGCGTTTATAAATGCGACGATCAGTTAAAATCGTTGGAAAGGATCCCCTTGTCTATGATGCATGCACGGCACGTTGTCGAGCTGCCCTATCTATACTTGAAACGAGCGCGCTTAATTGACGCGGCCTGCATGTACCATGGTACGTCTGGAGGTAAGCGCGTGTGTGGATAGGTGCTGTACAGTACACACCGGCCGGCGTAAAAGGATTGAAGGTCGAGACTGGCATCGTAAGAACCGCGAAGGTCCTGGAGGCGCGGAAATCAAGCTGCGCAGGACCTGTTCTGTGGTCTGTGTCGATATAAGATGTCCGTGCGGGAGGTGGGGTCGCTGGTGGGAAGAAGGATTCTGGTGAGCTTCTGGAAGGATTCCCTTTTCGTTGCTGCGACCGCGATCGCGGGACAACGTTCTGCTCTCGACAGAACATGTAATGATACGGTGCTGTGCAGGTATACTACTATTCTATCGTATCGACGATCGCAGTCAACAATTGCATGATTCCCACTAAGGCATGCTCATCTCCTCTCTCCACCGCTTCGCTCCGTCTGATCCGCCCTGCCCCTCTCGGCGCATTGCTCCGTCGTTCGTTGCCGCAAGGGAGTTTCCAAGCCTCCTTCTCGAACATCGATGCTTCAATGCTAAGCTCCGGTAGCAAACCGTTTGCTCAGTGTGAAGACATCATAGTTACAGCTACCTTCCCAAATCCTCCAACTCCTCAAGGATCCCAGGACCCCAGGGACCCAAAAATTCGATCGTTCTCTCTCGTACAACCCACCTAAATTAACTCCCGTCCCTTCCGCCCTGTCTTCCCTCTCATCAAAGCCCCTTCCTAGTTTGGTTTCACACTCCACACTCATCTCCACACCATCATGCCGCTTTCCCTCATTCCCGTGCCGCGCGTGTAACTCTGGGCATCCCAGACATGCTAACGACAACGATAGCGTAGAAGCGTACGGCATACCGTATCATCCCTGTTTCAATATTCATCAAACAGATATTACAAAGTCACCATCTCTTTGGAAAACTCGTTTAATGAAGGATGCAATGAAGGATGCGATGTGGATCTTCGGCGCCCGGGCGATGACAGATACCCACGAGTCGTGGTGATACATACTCACGAGTAATAGACCGTGAGAAGAATAAACTTTTAACAGCAGTTGTGCCACAGCAGTTTGTCTAACAGGGCAATAATAACTTCTGGAACGCTTACTCACTACTCTTGAAGGCTATAAAAAAGACCATGGACGGAAAACTGGCTCTTAACTGGTAGTTTAACTAGCTGTTAGAGAGGCTGCTGGTATGACATTTATGGCTCATTCGTATCCTATAATGTACGGTTGCTGTCGTGCGAAGGCGGGGTTTAACTTGCTGTATGCCGGCAACGATGGGAGTAAAAAGCCGGGGATCATAATGTACTGTAGATATATAGGGGAAAAGGGCTAGATTGAAAGATGTGAATCGCGTATTGATAAGTGGTACTCTCCCGAGAGATCGTGTGGTGTACAATAGATGTTGTCTGTAGCAAATCGTATCACGAGTGCAGTATTTGGACTTTAAGTCGGAGGTACATGGAAAATGTTATTTTTTCAACTTTAACTACATCATGATGATATATGACAAGAAAAGGTAGTAGCAAGAGTTTCAGTGCTTCATTGGAAAATATCATTCGTTCCGGGGGAATCTGTTTACCGTTATGCTACCTACGTAGTATAGTGCCGCATCAAATCATGTCAAATCGTTACCCATGCAGTCCGAAAAACGGCATGGTCTCCCTAAACCCATCGAGGACGAAGAAAAGGCACCATCATTATCACGCCAAAGTTCACCATCATTACGCCGATACTCATCACCCCATCGAATCCGTCCCGCCCCTAATAAGGGCTATCGACGATGTCATTCCTCCCCAGATAACTGCCCCTACCGCTCCTCCTCGCGGCACCAATCCGACTAGGAGTGGCAATACTCTCACGCGTCGGCCTCTGCAGCGCCCGCTTGGCCACCATATCGACCTCATTCGGCAGAGCCACGATGAGGTTCTTGTCAGATCCGAATTTGAAGTTATCTGCCTTGACTTCCTCTCCGTAGCGTTTGATGCTGTACGGATCGCGACGGTTGGCGAGTACCTTCTTCATGTTCCAGGTCACGATAAAGGGACCGGTAGCTGAGATGATGGAGGTTTCCTTGTCGTCGAGACCAGTGTTGAAGCGTGCGGGGGTGAAGGAGATGGGGGCTTTGGTTTCGTGCTGGAATTGGGCGACGTGGGCGGGTGTGAGGGCAAGACGGCGCGGTTGGGGTTTGTCGTCCTTTGCGAAGGCGCGCTCGAAGCCCAGTTTGCCTTCATTCTTGCCCTTGTTTTGTAGCGCGTCGATGAGGAGGAGGTAGGTACGGGTGGTAGCAAGTACCCATCGACCATCTGCTGAGACATCCATACCAATAATTGGATCACCAAGGGCGGGAATGAGCGTCTTTGCATTGATACCAAGTCGATCGTAGAGTCGGATGTCACCCTTTTCGGAGGCAACGGCGATGTGTCCCTTCTCTGTTGTGGCAGCAGCTGAGAAGGCGTTCTTGGTAGCATACTGCTTGTACTGGTCGTCCACGAGCTTGTTGCCCGACAAACGAGGATCCACACGGTACAGTGCGTTGCCAGACAGACCCAAAAATGTCTGTTCTCCACTCATCTGGGCGAATTTCTGTGCTATTGTTAGCTCAATTCATAGTACAGTCGATGGTAGTACATACGTTCTCTGGCGCAAACACCTTAACAGGGATATCATCATGCACCTTCCACTCGTCTACGACTGTACCCGTCTCTAGATCCATCTTGTAGAGCGCATTTGGATCATCAAGGTTCTGTAAGATCATGTTCTGGTCCTCTTGGTGAAGCATGACCTTGTGCGGGTTAAAGGCCTTACCCTTCGGTGTCTTGATACTTGAAATAGTCGTCGCAAACTCCAATTGATTATCGTCCGTGTGCTTAAAGACGCCGATCTTGTTCCCACGGACGACGAAAGACCTATCGTGCTTGTAGCCGACTGCGAGCTGGGAGTTGACACCGCCGTCCTTCATGGCAGTCTCGACATCCTCGTCCGACTCGTCATCGTCATAGTGTTCGCTTCGCTGTCCATCGTCCGCGTCTTCGTAGTCTTCCTCCTCGTCGTCTTCGTCCTCCTCTTCCGCATCCGGTGCGTCCTCCATGGTGAGATCTTGGAAAGCCTCCAGCACATACTCGCGATCGGTGTCCTTGGCCTTCCCCCATTTGATCTGGTTGGAATGCTCCCACAGAGCCTGCATGACACCGGTCTGGAAATCCTCCAATTCGTCATGCTCGTCGAAGCGAAGTAGCCATGAGTAGGCCGACCCATCCTCCATGTAGTGGTTGAAGATGAACGACTTGAACTCGTAGTTGAAGACGGGGTTGATGTCATCCACGATAGGTTGTCCCAGCCATTCGCGCTCTTCGCCAACAACGTGCAGCCAGTACTCCCAGTTACCAATCTCGGTCACGGTAGCTCGCACCTTGGCATCCTGTTTAACGAATGTGCCGGATGGGAAGTCGAACAAATGCAGCTCAGCTGTGGCATCTGCCAACGTGCTCAATGTATCCGGCTGAACGGCAGCGGGAGGTGCAGCAGTCGGGTCCTCAGTCACCTCTGGCACCTTGCCCTTTCCAGCTGCCTTCTTCGCCATGTTCTCTTTTGCGGTGTTCGGGAAGAGCTCGGTGGTTGTGGGTACAGGTGGGACGGTCGGGGACCTGCTCACGGGGCTGGAGACGGGGCTCGCGTCTGGAATGGGTTCCTCGTAGTAGGCGAGCGCTTCGAGATCCTCTTCGGTCGCAGCCTCGTGGCCCACGCGGTGCTTGCGCTCGAACTGGCACTGTAGGGCGACGCGCTCAAACAAAGCCGCCGTCTCTGGCTTGACTGAAGCGTCGCACACGAATTCCCAGATGTCGCCGACGTCACCGCTGAGGTCGCGCCACGCAAAGATCTTCTCGCCGGTGGAGCGGACGTCGGTGCGGAACTGGAGCTCCTCGTCAAGCAGGAACGTCTTCTCGTCTTTTTCGCTTCCAAGAGTGTCTACGCCGCCGTCTTCGTCGCCCTCCTCGGCCAACAGATCCTCCTCGCCCTCCTCGTATGCGCGCTGTACGACGAGCTGGTACTGGAATTCCTGGCCCGTTCGGCGGATCGTCGCAGCGGCGTCCTTGAAGATGAGCTCTGAATATCCCTTGACGGACCGCGGGCGGACGAGATAGAGCTGCCCTTGTGAGATCTCGACGAGTGACTCTTTGGAACCGTCACCGAAGACAAATTTGCTGACTGTAGGCGGCGCGGGTCAGTGTCTGGCTCCTACAATAGCGGGGGCGGGGTACGCAAACATACGGTTTCGAAGCATGAACATGGCGAGCAGAGGCCTGGTGGTGGCAGAGAGTGCGAGAACAGGCGAGCGAGAGTATAATTTTCCCCGCAGAGCCCGCGTGCATGCATACGCAGTGGAAACCTTGAAGGCAGCAGATTGTCAATTGTCATGCATTCGATGGGCAGGCGCGACGATCAAAACAAATTGCGTGGGCCAAGCCCCGCCGCCACTTCAAGTGGCGCCTACGGGCTTCTCCAGAATACATCTTCATGGCTATTGCTACCTCCGTCTCGCCGAATCTAACAATATTGCCCACTTCATTTTCTATACAGCGCTTCATACAGGTATACCTCATACGCCTCAAATGCTAGACCGCTTTTCGCCCAATGTAACCCAGAACGTGCTCAAAACAGCAGTGCTTGAGGCCTAGAACAGATCCAGGAGATCCTGATTGCTCTTCGGCGTCTTCTGTTCCCCACTGGCTGGTTGCTGACCCGCTGGAGGAGGCTGACCGTTTCCAGAAACATTCAGCCCTGCAAACCCGTTCATGATATCGTCGTTGGTCATCTGAGCATTCGAAGAGCTCCCTGCACCTCCCGCGTCTCCAAAGAGACCCATTAAGTCGTCCATCGTTGAAGCGGGATTGGTCGCTCCGGTGGCCGGAGATCCGACACGCTGCGGCGTACCTGCTAGACCCTCCAACCCCGATTGCCCGGACGCCGGCTCTTTCTGTAACGATGCCGGCGCCGCACCGTCGAAATCGATATCGAGCAGATTCTCGATGTTTGACTGTGGAGGTGCATGACCAGCCGCTGCTGCTGCAACAGCGTCTGCCGCAATCGGATTCTCTCTTGCTTCTTCGCGTTGTTCCCTGTCCAGGTTAGCTTTGCGTCTGATCTACCCCGAAGACTTGTTACATACTCGATCGCAGCCCTCTGCATCGCTTCAGCTCCAAAACGTCCCTGGCCAAGGAACGCCTCCGGGGGCTTGTGATAAACAGATGCCAGTGATGAAAGCTCGGTGAGTAGCTGGTCCAGTAGTTGCGGCGGAAGAGATTTGATCGTCGTTGTGATTGCTGGCTTGTCGGAGAGCACGATGGACTGGGTTCGTTAGGAAAAAGCCCAGACCGTTCAACATGGCCAAACTCACCTTAGCAACCTCAGGGTCACTAGACAGCAATCTCCAGTAGACGTATGCTCGATCACGTATATCTGGATTGTCATTTTCTGCTGTAGCTGCTTGCAGGACCTTCTGCACCAAGCCCTGCGACTGGTCTGGCTTTTTTAAGAAAAGTTTGACCACGGCCGTGAGAATCTGAAGTTGAACCTGCACATAAAATCAGTACCAGCTAAAGCAAGAAGTGCTTTCCACATACCTGTGAAAATTCTTCGCCAAATGTGTCGACAAAGCCCGTGAGGATGTCTCCAGCGTTGTTGATCTTCTCCGCATATTCCCCAACGATCCAGATTAGGGAAGCTCGCGCATTAGGTTCGTCCAGCTCGTCAATACATTGACACAACGTCGGTATTATCCCCTCGTAACCTGGGTATTTTCGGAAAATGTCCTTGATTACCACAATAGCCTCTTGAACGACGTAGTTCACCTTTGTGTTGATCAAGTCCAGCAGCGTATTGACACACTTTTCGCTGGCACTTTCGATCTTGATCGCTACTTGCCCGATAGCTTTGACGGCTCGCCGGACAAAGTCCATATCGACTTCGAGCGCGTATTCTTTCAATTCAGCCAAAAGCTGATCTACGTTCTTGTCGTTTGCTATCCGCACCATGATCTCGAGCTTTTCCAGCTTCAGGTAAGGTGGGTCGTTGTACTTGCAGAAAAAGACGCGCATCTCCTTGGTCAGGATATCGGGCTGTTTCTGCACGAGTAACTCAATGTTCTTGAGAGCTACGTACTGGACTTCTGGGGCTGATGATACGAGGGTGACTGGAGGTGATCAGAATATGCTCTTTCATTCTTCTACGAACATACCTAGTGGAGGTGCCATCTTCTTAAGATACGACTTGAACAATTCTGGCGAAATGTTCTTCATGTGGAGGAAAACGACTTTGACAGCGGCCAGAACAACGCTGGGATTGACGTGTTGGAATTGTGGAGAGACCCGCTCGCATATATGTTCTGCCTCTTTGATGTCTTGCGCCTTATAGTCGGCTAAAGTGGTTAGAATACTGACGCGTCCCCATTCCGTGCATTCGTTCAACGCCATCAACATCTTCTTTAGCGTTGCTGCACTGATGACAAAAACATCTTGATCGGCGCTTGTCTCTTGGATTTCGACGAGCGCGGTGACAGCGTTTGCAACGACCATGGGGTTCGGGTCGCCGACCATCTCTTGAAGCTGCTCGATGAACCCATTCTCCATACACATGGCTGAATTCAAATCGAAGAGTTTCGCCACGCATAGAGCTGCTGTCTTGCGCACGTACGGCGATTCGTCCCGTAACGTTTTCCGCAGGGGTTCTTCCATATAGTCCACCATCTTTTCTACCCGGATGCATCCCATTGTCCGTATCGCAAGCGCACGTACGAGCGGGTTTGGGTCTTCGGAGTCTTGTACAAACGTGTTTACGGCGAGGATACAGAGGTCTGGATGCGATTTCGCATAATTCCTAGCGAGCGTGTGAGTGCAAATCGACCCATAGAGTCTTGGATACATACATCAGATATAGGTAGACGAGTTTCTTTTGGTCGAGGTCGGCAGTCGCGATGTTCTTCAATACGTCAGGAAACAGCGCGGACACATCTTTGCCCAAGGTCATGGACATGATGGTCTTTTGAATCGCTTCTTTCCTAGCTCATGTTCAGTATTCTATCCTCTACTCGGGAGTATGTGGACGTGCGAACCGTTCGTATGCATACTGTGACCTGAAGACAACCGTTAGCTCTCCCGACTCCAGGCAATTGCGCACACATTCTTACACCAGGCCGGCTCTCAGCTCAAACGTCTCTCCTTTCCGTGGCACCGCAAAGGCGGCTTTCACCCTGTTGACTGCCATCTTTGGCCTTCAAACGCAGAGGTTGCGACGGCAGCCGGACCCCTCATGCACTGCTTTGAGTCGAGGGGCGAGGTCTCGAGAACGAAAATAGATCGCGCGGTCTGGTGGTGATCCGGTGGTCTTTGAACGGCCGAGTGTCGTAGATGGTACAAAAGTGGGAGCGTGGATGTAGAAGAAGAGAGTGCAAGTCAATTTCATGGAGCTTCAGTTCTGTGAATAGCGACTGCCACATTGACGGAGATGTGCGGCCCGTGCACGATACCTTCGAACTGGGCATGTGAGGACTACTTTACGGCCAACACAACACCGCTACGCATTCGAGGACGCCGATATGGTCAGTACCCTCTGATTCAGAAGGTAGCTACATTCTTTACTAAACCGAGAGACAGTCCACACCGCCTGCACAACCTTCAAAGCCTTCGAATCTGCCAAACTTACGACGTCTCTTTGTGGAAGCTCGGACAGAAGCCGAAGAGAGCGCGTACTCGAGAAATGCGGTACGCATATTGTACACCGTCTAAAAAAAAATCCTTTCTAATATGTTTTGTAGTTCTACAACCTTGTAATCTTCATGTCTTCAGTTGCCGTCTACAGTCTAGTTGCTCAGCGCATGTCATCGGCAAAGACATTTGCATCATGAAACGGCAGCGGCAGCAGGGTGGACGAGAATTATAACTATGGCAACGCTAAATGGGTATCTGAATGACACTTTTGGACCTGTACAGCTATAATACAATGTCTTGCAACACCTTGCCAGGCTGGGAACTATAAACAGCGTTGCAAGACTTTTAATACGCGGGTGTACAACACCAGGGTTTTGAACGTGGAGAAAACAGTACACGAAATAGAAAGCTAATTGGAATCATCGCCTTCATCGCCGTCCTCGGCACTCCCATCGGATCCAGCGCTCTTGTCGTCCTCATCCACATCATCGTCATCGTCATCGTCATCGTCATCTGTAGGGTCCTCTTTGTCATCTTGACTCTGCGGCTCTTCATCATCACTAAAAACAGGTACAATGGGCTTCGCCACTGGCCTATTCGCCGCCCGTTTAGGTCGTCCAGTCTCCGTAACATCTTGCTTTCCCCAGGTTGCAGCGCCAGCCTGAATATCCTCGAGGTCTTTTGCAAACTCGCGCTTTTCCTTGATCCGCGCAGCCTTTTCCACCGAGTACTTCCCCTCCATGCCGGCATCTGAAAGCATGTTCTTGAGATGTTTGATCTTCTCCTTGGGCGTGTCGCACTTGGCGAGTTCCTTTCCCCAGACTTTTCGAATGCCGCACTTGACAAGCCAGCCTTGAAGTCGCTTGATCTCTGCCTGGTCGGGGCCATCTTCTGCTTTCGATTTGGCTTTTGCTTTCGGTGCCTTCCCCTTGGTCTCCTTCTTTGGCTTGTCTGCCGACTTCTGACGCTTCTTCTTGACCGGTGACTCGTCTATCAGACTGGAAAGATCGCTATCCGATGCCTCGCCCTTGGGTTCAGGAGGTGGTGTCTGCTTCTGGCCCGCAGTCGGCCCATTACTATCACCATCGTCGTCGCTCAACTTCTTTTGCGCCTTGGATACTTCTTCTTCGTCCGACTCCTCGGCGACCACCTTCTTTTGTCGACGCGTAGGCTTCTCCGGCAGCTCGCTCTCCGCATCCGAGACTGCGCTGTCCTCTGGGACGTCGGAGAGTTCTTCTTCGGACGACACTGTCTTCCTGCGCTTCTGGGTCTTCTTCGCTGGTGCTGCCGCTTTCCTCTTTATGCCACGAGAAGTCTCTTTCGCGGGCCTGGACTTCTTCTGCGATGTAGATTTCGGTATGGCGGCCTTCTTAGGTGGACTGGGCTCAGGTGCATCGTCGTCACAGTATTTGTCCTGCTGAATGGTAAACGAAATGACTAGACTCCGAAATCGTGACAACATACCACTGCCTCATGAATGAGCGTCTGGCTCTTCTGTTTCCAATCTTCACTCTTGAGAAAGCCGCTCGGCAGTCCAAGCTCCTCCTCTGCTCTTGCTCTAACGCGTTTGACGGTGAGGTCATTCGTGTTGCCTGCCTTGTGTATCGAGATGACGACGTCGCGGAGCGCCCTGCTAATCGTCGCTTCCGCTGGAATGTCTGCCATCTCCGAGTCTGACATGTTTCGCGGCGAATGGATGGAGGGAAGGGAAAAGTTGAAAATATCTACGCGCAAGTCAAATCGCGTTGGAGAAGCGCGCCAATGCGGAGAGCACTAGCTTCAACGTTCAAGCCCGGGCTCCGGGCACGTCAAACGGCATCACGTGCAGCTATCCCAGCGCTAGACTCTAGCCACATGCAGTGCATCATCCAATTGGAGGTGCGGAAGCTGCAGTACCTCAATAAGTACAACAGTATGACGGGCAGCCCGCCGTGAGTACCCAGCCGAAACAGAGTCGCCGGTACAGAGAACAGAGATTCCTGATCCTTTGCTGTGCGCCTCCCATCAAAAGGAAAACTTGCCATGCCGCACGCGTTCCGGGTTTCTCTCCACCTGTCGACCTGTCGCCGATGTGTGCTGTGGAGTCCGTGCCCCGCTGAGCTGAGCTCTACGTCACATTTATTTCGCATGGGATTCATCTCGAGCAAAACTGAAAACTGCTTGTTTTTCCCGCCAGCCCGCTTCCACCCTACAACTCTTGACTACACGTGGCTAGATACGCTCCAGTTGCAATCAATCTCCTTCAAGGTTAGCCGTCCCTAATCCTTTGCGTCGCCCGCGCAATCGGATTCCCTGCACTTGCTGTGAATTGTCACAATTGCGGCATCTTGGAACCTGCGAGAAGCCTGTTGCCGCCCAACAAGCTCGATTAACCTAGGAAGCCATTTGTCGTCAGTGACGGCACCTGCCGACTGATCCTGCGATTCCCAGCACCCGCGCGATACTCAAATATCGCTACCTATCCATCACTCTCAAGAACCGATCGCTGAGAGCCCAAGTCGGTCAAAGCCTCTGCACATACTCCTCTCTCCTCTTCCTCAACTCCAACGTCCTCCCTCCTACACCGTGCAACAATGCCGACATCGGGACCTACGAAACTTGTGCGCCGTCACACGACGGACGGACGTCTACTGCTCGTCTCGAACCGTCTCCCTATCACAATCAAGCGCTCGGAAGAGGGGAAATATGACTTTTCCATGTCCTCTGGTGGCCTTGTCAGCGGCTTGAGCGGTCTGGCAAAGTCGACCACCTTCCAGTGGTACGGCTGGCCGGGCTTGGAGGTGCCGGAGGAGGAGATTCCCTCGCTCAAGGAAGATCTCAAGTCCAAATACAATGCCATCCCGATCATGCTTGACGATGACATTGCAGACCGCCATTACAACGGCTTCTCGAGTAAGTGCTATTGACAAGATATTCGCGTGAAATGCTCATTGTATGCAGACTCTATCCTCTGGCCGCTCTTCCATTACCACCCTGGAGAAATCACGTTCGACGAGTCCGCATGGCAGGCGTACAGCGAAGCAAATCGTCTCTTTGCAAAGGCTATCGCGAAAGATGTTCAGGATAATGATATGGTCTGGGTGCACGACTACCACTTGATGCTGCTGCCCGCCATGCTGCGTGAGGAGATTGGAGACACCAAGAAGAACGTGAAGTTGGGCTTCTTCCTACACACGCCCTTCCCGAGCTCGGAAATCTATCGGATTCTTCCTGTTCGAAACGAGATCCTCCTTGGTGTCCTTCACTGCGATCTGATTGGCTTCCACACCTACGATTACGCGCGTCACTTTCTCAGCAGCTGCTCTCGCATCCTGTAAGTATACTTGATTGATGACACAGTGTATTACTAATGGTCATGAAGGGGTCTCGCGACTACTCCGAATGGTGTCGAGTTCCAGAACAAAGTCATCACGGTCGGGGCCTTCCCCATTGGTATCGACCCAGAGAAGTTCGACGAGGGCCTGAAGCTTCCCAAAGTCCAGGAGCGTATTGCGACACTGGAGAAGAAGTTCCAGGGCGTGAAGCTGATTGTCGGCGTTGATCGCCTTGACTATATCAAGGGTGTTCCGCAGAAGCTGCATGCGCTGGAGGTCTTTCTGACTGAACATCCCGAATGGATTGGCAAAGTTGTCCTCGTCCAGGTTGCTGTACCCAGTCGACAAGACGTCGAGGAGTATCAAAACCTCCGCGCCGTGGTCAACGAACTAGTCGGCAGGATCAACGGCAAGTTTGGCACGATTGAGTTCATGCCAATTCACTTCATGCACAAGTCAGTCTCTTTCGAGGAGCTGATTGCGCTTTACTCCGTCTCAGACGCATGCCTCGTCTCCTCTACTCGCGACGGTATGAACTTGGTGTCCTACGAGTACATTGCGACGCAGGAGAAGCGCCACGGCGTCATGATCCTATCCGAGTTTACCGGCGCCGCGCAGAGTCTGAATGGCAGCTTGATTGTCAATCCTTGGAACACAGAGGAGCTCGCAGACGCCATCCACGACGCGGTCACAATGGGTGACGAGCAGCGGAATATGAACTACCAGAAGCTTTCCAAATACATCAGGAAATACACCAGGTAAGCAAACAATTCTCGAATGGACGCTGCTCCGGCTAACATAGTGTAGTGCTTGGTGGGGTTCTTCCTTTGTCAACGAACTTACGAGGATCTCGGAGCAAGCCGAACGCAGGCGCTTCTACCGCCGATCCCTCGCGAACGACAACAAGACAAGCTCGCCGATTTCTCTGCCCAACCGCCCTTCGAGCTCAGATGTTCCGACTGAGGCGAAAGAGGCAGAGAAGCAGAAAGAGGCGGAAGCTCCCGCGCAGAGTTCCGGAGAAGCGTCCACCGAAGCTGAATCTATGGAGCAGCCGCGGTCGTAGAGGCAAGGCCACCTCAAGAGCTATGCATTACGCAAGAAACGAAAGCATAGTGGGCGTACACGTGGGTTCCCTTTTTGAACGTAAGGGCATTGCATCAAAGCTCGGCGCAAATGGCACGCGTAGATGGCGGATGGGTATTGACATGGAGATTCCCCTTATGGTCCCTTTTCTCTACCTTTTTTTTCCGGTAGCCGCCATGGTGCGATGGACTCTAGATTTCTTGTCGCGGCTCCGTATGAGTGATGCGAATAATTACCTTGATCCCTAATGTTTCCCTTGCTTGGTGTGATGATTCTGTGAATGGATCTGGGAGACCTGCTATATTGTGGAACAGATGTAGGTCCCGTTAAATATGTTGGTTAACTCTTTGATTTTTGAATTAAGCAAAAGAGTATCAGCAAAATTGACAGGACGTCGCCAAAAAAAAAAATTCATGCCACAACACCCTTCCGCGCACGGGAAAAGGGTAAAAAGATTGGACTTGCTGGGAATCGAACCCAGGACCTTTCCCATGCTAAGGGAAAATTATACCACTAAACCACAAGCCCGTTGCACATTTTACTGATTATTGGAACAGTTAGCGCGGTAAGATATTAATATACCGGTTTCAACAATTTGCAGGCTGGAACACTGGTCAACCAAAAGCAGTTAGTTGAGCTGACTTCCAATAAACGAGATCCTGCGCACGCGCACAAAAGCATGCATAATAGCGCTAGTATAGGTCTTACAAGCGGCACAGAAGTCAGCTTCGGTTTCCGAGCATCCAATAATCTGAAAACAGGAAATAGCATTGCAAGCCACCACTCCGGAGAGGACGAAACCGCCAATAACCTTGTTCAGCGCGTACGCGTTCAAGTGAGGCTTGGCCAAGGTGCATTTGAGCTGGTGAAAGCGCCTTGCCTTTGACTACCTTCCAAGGTTTGTGCCGCAAGGTGATTAACCCCAGCCTTGACAGTCCCCTGCCTCTAAGGATTACTCTTAATTATACCACTAAACTACATACCTACTAAACAAAGGTGATAAGTTAAGAAGAAGCCTCTGCCTTGGATAGTATAATAGGAATCCATTCCACATAAAAAGAGAAGCGCTAATTTGGGAGACTCCCTTGCCCCTAGTTACTAAATTTTGTTTCATTGGAGATATTGCTCACCAAGACTGCAGGTTTCTTAGGGCGAGTCTTGCAGCCAGTCGAGAATGGACCTCTGGCTTGATCGCGCGACTGCATCTGGTCGCCATTCTTCGCCCCGTTCCGCAACAGGCTTGCATAGCTCCTCGTATGCCATGCACACAAGTCGCGTTTGTTGGCAATCAGCCAATGCCTGGTGATTCATACCTACTAAACTGTGCCGAGGAAACATGAGGGGGCACGGCACCTCGAGCTTTAGAGGAAACCTCCTGCCGCTTGACATTCGATCAGACAGATGTGGACGAAGAACATTCACAATCGGAATGCAATTCTCTTCAGTTGGCAAATAGCCGAAATAGCCAGCTGATTCCAAGAACCGTGTGAGGAGTTTAAGATCGAAGTTCGTTGCGTGATAGACTATGATCACTGTGCTTGGAGAAATCCCAACCTGTCGGAGTCGAAAGGCGACTTCGTCAACATCCATATGTTCAAGACTTGTGTTCCGGGCTGATGAATAGACCTCCTTTGCTTTAAACTGACTTATATGGCTCCAGAATGGAAGGGAGCTTGCGCTAGAGCTTGTCGATGCGTTGTGATCAAGTGCGCGATGATGATCAAATTTTAGTGTTTACCAGGACCTTGCCTGAAACTAGCTCTATCATAGCAAACTCCCAGAGTTGCTGTGATGCGGGCGAGAATTCGTCGTCCAAGATGATCAGATCAGTACCGGGCCGCTTACTCTGTAAAATCTCCTTTGTTCGTTTGCGGACGACATCGTACTGAGGTTGAATCCTCCACTCCTTCCGAATCGCAGACTTGAACATTTCTTGCAGCTGTGTAATACTGTGATTGTGAATGCTTTTGTGACTGTTCTGCAACAAATTGGAGAGATGAAGCGGGCAATACGCGCATCCATGGACCGGAAGCCGGTCGCAGTTCCGGCTCGCGCAAACAGAGTTCTGAGGCCCGGCCTCAATCCCCCTATGCTTCAAGAAACGCATAAGTTGAAAGTGTATATAGCATCGGACGCATCGATTAGCGAGTCGGAGTATGCCAGAACCTCTGCTTTCTCGTCGCTGGAGATGTTCCTGACTGAGGAGTTCACTAGGGTATTCAAGCTCCTGCAGTAGTCCTCCATCCTTGGGGAAAGCTTCCTGCATCTCGTCATCAT
This sequence comes from Byssothecium circinans, assembly GCA_010015675.1. Taxonomy (NCBI): domain Eukaryota; kingdom Fungi; phylum Ascomycota; class Dothideomycetes; order Pleosporales; family Massarinaceae; genus Byssothecium; species Byssothecium circinans. The sequence continues at coordinate 1,225,089 of ML976977.1, read as the reverse complement.
CTTGCATGTCCTGATGGTCGTTGTCGTCACTATCGATGGCATTGTAGATGTCTTTGAGATCAGTCTCATTAACATCCAAATCGCCATCATCTTCGGCAATACCCAAAGCTAACTCTTCGCGCGAACTTCTGGCTGTCAGATCAAGCCTTTCGTGTTGCTGAATGAGTGAGTATAAGGAGATGTCACTGTGTAGTTGTTGCTCTTTCGCCGCTTGCGGTATGAAGTCCGTGGAGTCAATATGTCCGAGTTGAACGTGTAAGTTTCGATGCCACTTAATGTCGTGTCCATTCAATGGCTTGCCAATAGTAGCGCTTCGGCACATTTGGACGGGACACAAAAAGAGTTCGGGAACTTGGTGATTTGGATCATCGGCATGTTGTAACGTATCTCCGAAGGATTGAAACCGTCGAATACAATCTTTGCGTGGACAGATGAAAGGGTGTGTATGCAATTTCTTATGATTTCGAGCATATTCTTGAGTCTTGAACATCAAGTCACACCCATAACCTTTCGCGAGAGGACATGGGATTTGGACGCCTGAGTGTATATGTGAATGGGCTTTTGCCATCTTTGAACTTGAGAAGGTTTTAGGACAGTTGTGCTCGTCAGCAAGAGGACATGGAAATCGTAAGCCTCGGGTAAGGACCCGAGGTGCCGGACTAGCCCGCAGGGCTTCATAGCGAAAGTAGCTACGGTAACTTGCTACAATTGAGCGATAAATCTACAAATGCAAACATTCACTAAAAAGATCAAACTTGCTAAGAGATTGGGTAATGGTTCAGCGCAACAAGGAAGCTTGAAGTCTGAGTTTTGAGGGATTCAACTTTTTCCATTAGTTGCCCCCTTACGACGCGAAAGTGCGAATAAAGCTAGCAAGCTTCTTGGCACCTTCGAGAGAAACCGAGTTGTAATTGCTGGCTCGAATTCCTCCCACATCACGGTGACCTCTTAACCCCGTTAGCCCCAAGGTAACCCCTTGCTTTAGAAAAGTTTCCTCAGCAGCATCGCCACCTTCTATCCTGAAACAAATATTCATGCGTGACCGCACTGTTTTGTCAGGGACAATCTTGTAGACATCAGGACGGGCTTCGAGGGCTGCGTAGATAAGCTGAGCCTTCAATTCGGATACAGCTTGCTGTCCTTGGACTTTGTCTGGGTACTGTTGCAGCAGCTTCTTCAGAACCCGACCTGCTATATACACACTAGAAAGGTCTTGATTAGTTGAGGCTAGTTCTTGAACGAATGCACGTACTCAAAGATGCTTAGTGTGTTGTAGAGACTATTGCTTTTAGCAATAGTCTCAAACTCGAGAGTACGAGGAGGGAGAGGCAGGGCCAGTTGTCTCATCAAGGCCGCAGAAGGCTGTGGTAGCAAGCTCTTTTTGATAATGACCACGGTGATACCGGTAGATCCTAGATTCTTCTGGGCGCCGAAGAAGATTGCAGAAAAATTCTGTATCGGTATCTTCCTTGAAAGAATGTTGGAGCTCATATCAGCAACGACAATAGGTTGATGATGCTTCGGTTCAAGAGACTTCGGAAATCGAGGGAACTCGACGCCATCAACAGTTTCGTTGTCGCAGTAATATACCATAGCAGCGTCCTCGGACAAGTTCCAGGTCCTCTCTTCCGGTATGGTTCCAAACTTGCCGTCATTCAGCTCACGGCTATCCGCCACAATATTGACATGTTCGGAGCCGAAAAGTCGCTCAGCTTCAGCCGCTGCCTTTTTAGACCAGCCACCAGTGATGATGTAGTCGATCTTGAGGTTCTTCACGGCCAACTTGAGCTCCTGCACTGAGCTGTCATCTGGCCCAAGCTCTTTGCGTTTGCGGGCAACCCATGCGCCAACAAAGTTGTAAGCCATAGCCGAGAACTCGGCTGAGCCGCCACCCTGCATGAAGAGGATCTCGTAGTGGTCTGGAATATCCAGGTAGGAAGTCAGGTCAGCTTTGGCCTCATTGATGACAGTAGTGGCTATCTCCGACCGGTGCGAATGCTCGGCGATGCCTAGACCAGTATCGCTATAGTTGAGAAGAGCCTCGGCGGCATCCTCGAGGACGTCGGTTGGCAGCAGTGCCGGGCCTGCACCAAAGTAGGTGATGTCTGATCTGGTGGGCATCCTATTACCGGGTTGAATCGGATCAACGTAGGACTGCTAGGGCTTGAGCATCTGGCTTGAAGAGCTTTCCGTATAGGATTCTTAGAAATTTGGCGGGGGGCGGTGTTTCTGGAAAGTGCCCCGCAGTGCGGTGGACGCATAAAATGTCCGGGGCCGGAACTATAAAAGGCCGCGAGCCGCTATTTTAGGGACAAGACTTGCTGACATGCCTGGGCTGGGCTCTATCACGTGTCCGAGCTGCATGCGACCCCTGTGGGGCCCCCATAATTTTGCCCTTGGGTCAGTGTGCTCAAACACCAAAAAATGCCATGAGTCCGGGTTTTGTTGGCAACTGCTGCCTACCGACAGGGGTATAACTCTAGAGAATATTCTGAGCACTGCTAGGGCGACACGCCTAGATGCGCTTCCTTCTTCAAGCAAAGGATCTTGTCGCTGCTACATCTCTGTTCTTCGCTTCTGGGTTCTGACATGTTAAAATGCGGATGGTTGCGGTCGCGCTAGCCAAATTGGGGCGCGTTGGAGCTGCGAGGCTTTCCCCATTTCAAAAGTTGAAAAACGGTAATGGGACCTCTAGACACGGCGCGCAAGACCTCTTATATAGCACTACGGGATGGTAGTCCCACTAAACCACAAGCCCGATGTGCTATTAGATGAATTTTTTCTCCCTGTATTTAATAAATATAGCAAAAGTTTAAAAGGCAGGAGCGCAGAGTAGAAGTGCCAAGGTTCGCGGCGGCGAGGAACCAAAGTGGGGTATGAAAGACCTAGTTCCGGCGCAAGTTCAAACATGCTTGTGACAAGACGTCTGGGGTGTTCACAGACGAATCGGACGGAACATGGTCGTATAAGCGGCGTGGAACACGGGTGCTTGGAAGGTCATAATTGAATGGAAAAAAATAGATTGTGCATTGAAAGGAGAGAAATATGTTTTGGGCGGGAAGAACACGTTTTATGGGAGGGGATGTACGTCCTCGCGACTGCGCAGCAGTCCATGTCGTCGTTGGGTAAGAATCCGACGAGACACTTTTCGTGATTTGTATTTACGAACTGGCATCTCTGGTTGAAAAGTACGACAGAATGGAATGGGATTTTGGTTTTCGTGTGGTGCAAGTCTGCCTTGAAGGTTACGAACTATCAATTCGGTGCCGTCAATTGCAGACTTAATCTCAAATACTGGACTGCTATGGAGTATGTGCCGAGAGCGCATTACGGTCATCAATACCCCCTCCACTGGTCATTGAGGCATGTATACGGATGCCTGGGGTGATTTGGAATATTAGACCAATTTCATTTCACCACCGATCACATCATCCGCAATACGCTCACCGAATTCACATGGGGAACAGAAGGAGGAAAGCACTTACACCTTCCGGAATCCAAAGCCCAGAAATCGTATCTCTACCCTTCGGCACCACCCTCGCAAACCCCGCCGGAACCGGAGGACGCATCCTCAACCCCTCCGTAAGACACGCGACTAAATACTCAAGTTTACCAACCGCCTTGATGGTAATCTCACTCTGGTTTTTGAATACCCCCTAATCCTCTCTACTAACTTCTTATAAACTCCTTCATTCGTCAAAATCAAGTACGCAAACCCACAAAACTGCGTAGCCATCGTTTCACTCCCGGCCACCATCAACAGATTCGCATTCGAATCGATTTCCGCCTTCATCATGCCCCTGCCTCCCCCTTCTCCTTCTGGACCATCGTTTTGGTGTTTACGGAACTTCGACCTGGAACCCGGACGCGTTGTGCCTTGGGCGATACATTTGGAAACCTTTGCGGAGACGATGTTGAAGAAATCGACGCGCTTTGGTCGAGTAAGGCACTAGATATAAAGAGGGATTTTACGCGTTCGATATATCGGAGAGTAGGAAAGCGTGTTTTTGCGGCGATTAGGGCGTTGGATTTTACTGCTAGTGGGACCTTTAACCATCGTATTCAAGTTAGAGAAGATAGCGATTTATGTTTCGAGACTGCAAACTGCGGACGTACCATAGAGAGCCAAGGGGGTAATCTCGATCCCTTAAGCAATGAAGCGGCTCCCCCGTACACTGGATCCGTAATGATATCAAAAGTAGTGTGATTATACCATCTCGTGATATCCACCACTCCGTCCTTGCTATCGCCGACTATTCTTTCATCACTACCAGACTCTTCCTTTTCCACCATCTCGCCCAACCTCTGCACCAGAAAATCCACAAATCCAGTTTCGATTCCGTCTTGTCCCCTTAACGCGCCTTCACTCAATGAAAAACGCTTATTCCGCGATACCTGGCATGCGTTGCCTCATCGGCTCCAAAACAACTGATGATGTTGTTGGGTGGACGTGGCGTGAGGCGCATGTCTTTCAAATAGGGAGGTGTTTTGTGTGTACTGGTGCGGAAGCCGCAAATGTCTTCCTAGGCTGTCTCGCCGGAAATGAAGGAGATTTCGTGCGGGGCGATGTCACTGCGGAGCCGTATTTCTGGTGGACTGCGTGGAGGCATGGTTTTAGGAGGCCGTTGCGCTGGCGGAGGCCATGGGGATGTGGGTTGCCCGGGCCCAAAATGGCCCCCGGATGTGGGAGAGCGTATGTGAGGATGGCCTGATTTGTGCGAGTACTTTTTCTATTCTGAAGTCGTGAAAAAAAACTGTCATGATGACTTTGTACCGTCGAGCATCAAGGATCTTATGACGCCTCTCCGGGGTTATAAAAGCCGATAGTAATAATCCCGTGTTAGTCTCTATCAGGACTCTAGCAGAGCCACACAAATTATTCATGTAGAAAACCTCGCTTTCAACTTCTACCTTCGTGCCGACTTTCTCTACTCCACGAGAGGATATTTTCCGTACTTCGGGCTGAGTAAAGCGTTGCGGGGCTTCCGACTTCGTGCTCTAGGTAGCGGCGCATGAAATGATCTAACCTCGAGGATATCCTTCGTGTATGGGTGGTAGGAAAGTCCGACCCGCAAACATAACCGACATGCTCAAAGCCATACCAAAGCCCTTCAGGCTGAACAGGCGAAAGTCCTCCAAAAGAATCCCTCCCAAAACTGCTGTGATGGTGAACAAATCCACGATATGCACACAAAATCCACGGGGGAAATGCAGTTTATGAATTCTGTCCATAAAGCGCGACCGCAAGACATACAGCGATGCAGCGATACAGCGATACAGCGATTACGAAGCCTTTGGATTCGTATCGAGTCCCATCTTGAGTTTACTTCGAGTTACCAAATGAGGAAGGTGCTAACATCGATATTGGGTGACATTATTTCTTTGATCCTTCACTTCCTGTAGAAACACAGTTAGTGCTTGTAGCACATGTCCTGAGATGTAGTTGGATGATTGCTGTCCTGATAGAAGGGTGGGAGGGATTGCGGGTTGTGAATCTTGTTCACGAATGTAAGGTCGTGAATGGAAGGATTGGAACGAGCCTTTGAGGATGTAGGGGTTGGCTAAGTAGGAGGATCACGATCCTGTAAAGCGCTTATTGATAAATGCAGAGGGATTGAAGCGTGGTGGGTGAGAATTATCAGTAGTTCAGGCGGATGACTCAAAATTTCTTAGCTGCGTAGTTGAGTTGGTGCATCTGCGTTGGACTCGCATACCTTAGGGTACTCAGCAAAGTTGTAACAATTGTGCATGCATCTAGGGTTGTTGGAGTATCTGATTGAGCCGTCAGCATAGAATTGTACATGCACAGGTATCTGCAACCCTGCCTAGTAAACCAGCACTATGTTGTGATTGCGCTTGCATTTGACTCTCCCAGTATGCCGCTATGTGTTGACAGTTCCAGACAAACTTCGCCCTCAAGCGCTCTTCTTTTCTGATTTGCGTCTGTGTGCAGAGCTGCCGTTACAAATCGCCTTGCTGGTGACGGCTGCCCAAAGAAATACGAGAAAGATCCAACTCCATGCTTCTACCCAAATGTGACCTGAACCCAATACGCTCAAATCCAACCGAACAGCAATATATCTCCTCAACTCCACTAGATCGACCCCAAACACGGTATATTCAATCGCTTATTTCGTCCGCGACCTTGTTGTCGCAGGCCTGGAGCTGGTATACGACGAGGACCTCGATGGCGAAGGCCTAGCAAACATATCAGCCTCAACCCTCCACTATCCCTTCCCACTGCTTTGCCTTGCTAGAAGAGAGGTTATACGTACGAAGGCTTCTTCCTCTCCCCATCATGCGCAGCATTCCAAGTCTTCACAAAAGCTTTCTGCGTCCGATCTGCATAGTCCTCGGCCTTGACTTCCTTGACTGCTACCTTGGCTCCATCCTTTGTAAAGACCACGTTCTTCTTTTCCATCTTACGCACGCCGCGCTCGGCGAGCTCGTTGGAGTAGACGTAGATCTGGTAATTCAAGACCTGTTAGCTGATTCATGTGGTACGAAGGAGGATTCTGAAGAAGGGGAGCTGGGGAGAAGGTAGATGTATGTACATACCTGATAGCCTACCCAGCCCATCCCTGCGACCACCGTGAACAAGATCACCAGTGGAATGAGGTTGCCGATTGCGCCCATGATGCTTGTATTTTCGTCTGTTCCTGTGTTTCTGTTTCAAGGGTTCCCTTTCTTCGCTTGAGGTGTGCAGATCGCGGTTCTGTGGGTTCGTAGATTCGTGGGTCGCGGGGTATGTCGATCGATGTCTTCTTCAAGAGTGATGTTGATCGCGTGCCAACAGAGAATAGACCATCAAGCAACGAAAGAAAGGAGAGGTCGTCAGGGGTGAATGCGAAAAAAAAGTAGCCACGGGGTTTGACAGCGACCGGTCCGTTTCGTGGAACGGGGCAAATCCCCGACCAGCTGACGGTGAAACTTGATGAATGCAGGGGTTTGGGGTCTGGTTCGAAGCTGGGCTTAGTAGGCGGGACGAGACGAGGGAAAAGTGATGGGCAGGGGCGTAAGCGAGGAGCGTGTCACGTTTGGGCACATGTGAAAATGGTTTGAGCATATGGTTATGAGTTGACCACCTTCGACTACATGATATAGGTAATCGTATGGCATATCCTCACACTTTCACATACAAATTCCAGCCTGCACTTTCACTGCTACATGCTTCATAAGCCGGAAATCGAAAATGTAATCCCATATTGGCGTTTGGTATACATTGCTGACAATATCCGCGATCAACCTATCAAAAGTCTTGACCAGATACGAGACCTAAATTCAACGCCGAACGATGCAAAACACCATCAACGACTGTTAAACCACATGCAACACACTCAAGGACGGTCAACATTCGCGCACGTGAAATGCGAAAAATATGCCATCATTTCAGAATACTAGCACCTCGCCTGTCCTTCTTCAAAGGACTGAACGAAAATCCTTCCTCACTCAACATGTTGTGCCCACCACTGATCGGCCCCTGCTGCGCGCGTCCTTTGCCCAACACACTCTTGCCCAGTGCCCGCGCCGCAAAGATGCCTTTGCTACTGGTAGGTTTCGTCGGTGCATCATCCTCTTCCTCCGCATCGAACAGCGTCTTACCGAGTCCACCACCAGTAGAAGAAGAACCCAGCTTACGTTTCTTCTTCTTCTCGGCAGCTGGCTCTTCGGTGAAAGTAGCGAAGGACATGAGGGATTTGCGGGGTTTGGCTTTGAGGGATTTGAAGGTTGGTTTCAAAGAGGGACCGCCTTCGTCGGCGTCTTTGAGGGGAATAGTGATGGGCGCGTTCTCCGAGTTGTCTTTGGATTGGGAGGAGAGCTGAGAAACTTCTTCCGTCACCATCTCCAGGATGGGTGCTGCGGCCTTCTTGCGAGGTTTTGCATTGGCCTTGTTGGAGGCCGAGGGCGCGAGCGCTTTGGGCTTGGATTTGTGCTCTGCGGCCTTATTAGGAGCTTTCTTCGGTGGCGTGGTCGGCGTTGGCTCTTGTGCGGCACCTGAGGCGCCTTCCTCCTCCTCCTCCTCTTCAATGATGGTCTCACCGGGTGCAACGCTTCCCGTGCGGTTGAGGAAGGGTGTCAGAGAAAAGGTCGAAGTATCACCGAATCCAGAGGAGACGGCATGCTTCGCCTTTTTCGCTGGGAAACCATTGCCAGGGGTGCCAAGATTGGTCTCCGGTTCAACAGATGCGGCCATGCGTTTGCGGATATGCGTAGCAGGCTTCATTGAACCCTCACGTTCGCGGGCTGCTTTGGCTGGAGGCGCAGTCTGTGCTCGCTCAGCCCGCTCAAGTGCAGCCTCCTTCTCTTTGAGTTTGTCTTTAGTTGAGCGCAGCTTCTCTCGGAAGGCGTTGAGCTTATCGTCAAGCACCGTGTTGCGACCTTGAAGCTCTGCCAGTGTCTTGGAATACTCCTTCTCTTGCTTTTTGCGCTCGCGCTTCTCCTGGTCCAACTCCTTTCGTAGCTCGTCGGGTTGCGCCTCGTTTTGCGGAGTACCTTTCTTGCTAACTTTCTCGAGCTTCAAGCGCTGGCTCTTCTCATTCTCCAGCTCAGCCCGGAGTTCATCCAGCTCAGCATCGCGCTCGCTACCCTTCTTATTCGCTTTGTCTGCTTTGATACGGGCAGCCTTCTCTTGTGCCAGCTCTTCACGAAGCTGCTCGATCTCTGTGTCACGCTCTTCACCCCGCTTGGTGGCTCTGTCCGCCTCTTTCTTGCTGATCTTGTCTAGCTTGGCTTGAACGCGCTCGGTGGCTTGTTGTTGGGTCTCGAAATCCGCATGCGCCTTCTCGACGGCCTTCTCAGTCTTTGCAAGTGTGGCCTCGACTTTAAGGCGATCTTTCTTCTCCTTGGCCATCTCTTTGCGAAGCTCCTCCACTTCAGCGCGCAACTCGTCGTCCTGCTCCATCTTCTTTCCTTGTTTTGCGACTGCGCGCGCGGCAGTGCGCTTCTCGTTCTCAAGCTCGACCTGCGCAGTGTTCAATTGGCGTTGTAATGCCAGCTTCTCGGTGAGTAGGCCGGCGTTCGAGTCGACCTGTGCGCGTAGGTGCTCGACCTCGGGGCGTAAGGAAGAAAGCTCGCGGTTGAGGGCAAGCTTTTCCGCCAGGATCTTATTCGAGTCGGAAGTGACGTTCTCCATTGCCTTCAGTTCAGCCTTTACAGTGTCAGTAAGAAAGGCCGGATGTAACGAAGGCTGAAGCGCACTCACCTTCAGGTTCGCAGCTTCCCTGGATTGTGTCCGGAGCTGGTTCCGTGCCACTTCTGCTTCTGCTTTTTTCTCGTCCAGTTGTATTAAAACCTCGTCCAGAGCCGTCTCGAGACCGTCTGCCCGCGCCTGTTCCTCTTCGAGTTGTTCGTGGAGGTCGCTGGTTTCGTCCTGCAAAAGGCACTCGCGTACTCGCAATTTCCGAACCTCCTCATCTTTGGCGACAATCTCGACTGAGTGCTTACTACGTTCGAGGCTGAGCTCAAGGTTTGCGGTCCGGAGAGAATGCTTGAGCTGCAGATGGGTTAAGCTGTTTGAGTTGATATTGACAGTTGTGGGCTGGCTTACGTCTTTAAGTTGGGCATCATATTCGGACTCCATGTCGGCGACCATAAGTATGTCAAGGGCTGAAGATGTGGATGGAATGAGTTAGTTGGTTGGTGAAGGGCAAACGTGCAGTGAGGCCTAGACGCGTTGTAAACAAACAAACGCGGAGTTATCCGCGCCAAGACTTTCACATCCGCCGCACGTTCACCTTTGGAATCGTTTGAAAGAAGTCACAAATCGGTCAATTGTAGCGTCAATTCAAACAATTATAATAATTACTGAAAACGCCATGGCAGGTTGAACATTTGAACTGCTCATTGCTCATCACGTTTCCATATCCCTGCCAATATTGCTTGGCGTTGATTACGTAGCTCATTGATTCGGCCACCTTTCAACCATCTAGCAACCTTCTCACGAGCTTCAAATCTCCGCCCCACACAGTCCAACACTCACAATGCGGTGGATACAGTTCCTCACAGCTTCTCTTTTGCCCTTGACGGCTCTTGCCGCCAAGAAGCCGTCGGCCGACCGCTTCAACGACTTCCGCTCGAAATCGCAATCTGGCCCATTAAAGCTCGACGATGCGTCGTACGCGCAATTAACCAAAGCTCCTAGAGACTACAGCGTCGCGGTCCTTTTGACAGCTCTGGAGACTCGATTTGGATGCCAGCTGTGCCGTGAATTTCAGCCGGAATGGGACCTGTTGGGCAAGAGCTGGGCGAAGGGTGACAAAAAGGGCGAGAGCAGGCTGCTTTTCGGGACTCTGGACTTTGTGGATGGGAAGAACACCTTTCAATCTGTACGGAACAATGCGATTCAAGGAAGGAACATCAAGTGCTAACGTAGGCCAGTTTATGCTGCAAACCGCTCCGGTCCTTTACTACTTCCACCCCACTGTGGGACCGAACGCGAAGGTCGATACGCAGCCCATCCGATTTGACTTCACTGCTGGGTAAGTCAGCTGCATGCCATGTTCCCTGGAGCTCGTCCTGATGTACATTTAGTCCCCAAAGCGCCGAGCAAATCCACGCCTGGGTCTCCCGATACCTCCCTGCCGATGCCCCCAAGCCGCGCATCAACCGCCCTATCAACTGGGTAAAGATTGTCTCCGTCACGACCGCCGTACTCGGTGTTGTTACCTTTATCGCCGTCGCATCCCCCTACATCGTCCCCATCCTGCAGAACCGGAACCTCTGGGCGGCCTTCAGCCTCATCGCTGTGCTGCTCTTTACCAGTGGACACATGTTCAACCACATCCGCAAAGTACCATATGTGTCTGGAGATGGCAAGGGTGGAATCAGCTATTTTGCCGGTGGCTTTAGCAATCAATTCGGTTTAGAGTCTCAAATTGTTGCCGCCATGTGTAAGTTGAGCTCCTCGAAGTGGTTGGAAATCATGCTAACCAGTGTCTTTAGATGGCGTTCTTTCTTTCGCTACCATCTCTCTCGCACTCAAGGTTCCCCGCATTGCCAACGCCCAAGCACAGCAGGTAGCCGTTTTTGTCTGGAGCGGCGTCCTCCTGTGCATGTACAGCTTCCTCCTCAGTGTGTTTCGAACGAAGAACGGAGGATATCAGTTCTGGCTGCCTCCATTCTAAGCACATTTTAGGTCCATTTGGAGAGTACTACGGATTGCGGATGGAAGAGCACCAGAGGGCACTGAAAGGAATGCCAGTCGGCTTCGGCTTCGTGGAGGTTTCAGGGATCGACGTTGACAGGAGATGTATCATAGAACTTCCGGCGTCATGTAATCCCATGTCACATGCATGGCGTTTAGTTGGAAAAGCAAAAATGAAATTTGTTTTCTTAGGGGTGGAGTGTCAAGATTGTTTTCGTGTCACTAACGTAAATCTAGGGCACAGCTTCGGCAACACTTTCGCTACTAGGAGCTTGATAGAGCCGTGCCGACCTTTTGAGACATCACTAACATATGTACACAGGTTGACCCTCTCCTATATTGAGTACTATTGAGTGTTCGATGCTTCGTCGAAGGCAAATCTCCAGCCAAAAACCCTAAAGCCGGTGACTGAGCCATGATGATAACGAAGAGCTATGTATGCGACTGCATCGCAAACCACTAGATGGCCATCCAAGGATCAGTCACCAAGACCCAAAGTAAACTCCGTCCAGTAAAGCCAGAGCATTGCTCAGATCCCTTCCCATCCCAGTGAAGTCATGTTGAAGCAGCCCAAACCCAATGAAGCCGCATGTTTGCTCAACCGTTCTGTCGATCCGATCCCAAGATGCAAGAGACCGGAACTCTAGACCACGAAGCCCTCATCACCGTCGCCATCCTCTGCCTTGACGACCGTGGCAGCCGGCTCACCATCCGTGTTCTTCTCGGCCTCGCCCTTGTTCTTGCGGCCACGCTTTTTGGGCGTTCCGTCACCATCCTCGGCCTTGACGGAGGTCTTGCGCTTCGGTGTAGCTTTCTTCTTGGTCGGGGTGGCGTCCTCGCCGTTGTCGCCATCACCGTCGCCCTCAGCAGCAGCCTTGGACGCCTTGGCTCGACCGCGCTTCGGGGTCGCGGCCTCACCGCCATCGATGGCGGTGCCGGCTTTGATCGCTTCGATCTGGTCTTTATACGTGTTCTTGAGGCGGACGATCATCTTTTTGCAGGATATGGTGGAACGGCCGGCGGGGATGGGCGTAGCCTGGGAGGGGTTGAGTCAGCTTTGAGATTGTAGAAGTGGAGGGGTGTCTTACGGCAATTTTGGCGTCGACTTGGCCGCCGATGAGGAGGAGGAGGTAGGCGATCTAGGGTCCGCATGTTAGCGTGGGAGCTTGCAGGAGGTGGGGATACCCGCTGAGGGATGAAAAGGGACGTACGCGCTCGCCGTCGGACCAGGCAGCTCCCGTGGCACCGGTCTTGGGGTTGTTGACTTTCTCGGTATCGGACATGTTGATTGATTGTTGTTGGGCTGGGAGGTGTTGGTGTTGGTGGAGAGGGTTACAGGAGCAAAGGCTGCTCTAGGTAGTATAGAAGGCGATGGGAAGAGTTGAAAAGTTGGTCGGTTGGGGGGGAAAGAAGAGAGGAGAGGAAGTGGGTGGGTGAGGGGTTTTGTACGGATGCAGGAGGCGTGCGATGAGGGTGAGAGGGTCCGACCGAGGGGGAATTGAGGCGCGACCGACCGGACGCGGGTTCACCTTCACTTTCATTATTTTTTAGGCCCTGTAGTGTGGGAGGAATGGGGTTGGTCTTGTCGGGCTGAGGGTGAGGTAATGCATTAGGGCGGTGCAGGAGCGGAGAGCAGATGAAGTGGGATGGGAATCAGTCGACGGGAAAGGCCTTTGAGGCTGGAAAGCGGTCTTCTGATGCTAGCAGGGTAACTCATGACGACAGCCGCTAGTGAGGAAAAAAAGAAAGAAAAATCCCTACATTTGGTTATTTGTACTAATGTGTGGACCCCGCCTGGATTGTACCTGTTGGACAAAAGTAGTCCCGATGAGAATTCATCGGTGAGTGGATATATGCAGGATGCTCAATCCAACAGTACCTATGCAGAACACTATTTTAGTGTTCAGTCTCCAGTTGGCTTGAAATCAGACTACATATTGTCAACCGGTTAAACACCTGATCACGTAATTTTACATGCGTGCATATTTCCAATTCGTGCGCTGCGCGTGTGTAGGGTTGATAAGTGAGGATTTTTACACAACATCCTGCAACAAAATTCCTCAGGTGCTTAAATTCATGTATCTAAAGCCTCCCTACACCTTTGCACAGTATAAATCATGAAGATAGTGTTAGATTTGGTTCACACGTTGGTTGACTACCCCGTTCTATCTCTACACGCTCTTTTGCAGATGCTCTGTTTGCTACCAATTTTATAGTAAAATGTAGGCCAATGCGATATGCGAATAATTTGGTGATGTACTGCAGTCTTGCAGGAAACTGTTGATCTCTACTGACCGCATAACATTGAATACGGTTATCAGCTTTCTCAAGTTTCGTATCTCCGTTCTGCAAGATGACTATCGTAGGCCTCACATGAATGATTACCATCGCCTTCACCATAATCAGAGAGCTTTACTAAAATACCTACGCCCCTAAAGAATATGTTTCATGATTTCGCGACCCTGCAATGACTATTGGCATCAGCCGAGCTCCTGACTGCTTCAAAACGAAAGCTGGTAATCTCTATATCTCCTCCCAACTAAGTTATCTCTACGTAATAATTATCTCTCGAAATTAAGCTAGAGCTTCTTCTAAATCATATACTAGAACACTATCTTAGCATACGTTTCTTAGTTCCGACTTTGTCTGCTCCACGAGAGCCAGCTTGGTGAGGCACTGGATCGAAGAAGACGATTTGAATTGGGAAATGACTTTAGGTTTGTAGCTCTTTTCTTGATGACATGACCGTGTGTTCGTGACTTTAGTTAGTTTACTTCACCACTACACTCTGTAACTCTATTGATCCTGAGGCCCCATTCCCTCCATTGCTCATCTGTGTAGCAAACAAATCATCCTCAGATCCTGTTCCCGGGCCTTGCTGACTGCGTCGCGTTTCAGTGGTACCAGACTTTCGATCCAACACGCTTTGTGTGCCGCCTGAAGGTATTCTATATGCTTTCCGTAAAAGTCGGAAGCAAGAGAAGTATCTTTGCCAGAGAGAGACAAAGTAGGCGCTGTGTCTGCTCCGAAAGAAGGCTGCGCAAACGGGTGTTGAGGAACAAACAATGCCAGTGGTTACTTCGGCTGAGCTACAGTGATGTCAGTTATGCTGAGAGAAGACAATAGGTCGTTCACAACGTGCTATTAAGAACATGGAGAGGAATTGGCTCACTAGAATATGTTGACCTTGATGGAGTCCCACTGACTGTCTTTCGAGTTGAGGCTCTTGATTCTGAATACCACAGAACCAATTGAGCAGGCTATTGCAATAAGTATGACGAAGAGCAATGGTTAGTTTCAATATCATTGTAGGATGGCTGTCTTTGGCTACATACATAATTCCCGTCATGAAAACCATGCTGACACCAACTCTTTTTGCCAGTGGCAATGACAAGCTCAAAATGCACTGTACTGGAATTGCAAGCAGATAGATATCCGATAGGGTACCAAAAATGCCTTGAGCAATTGATAGCTGGGCGGGCCGCGTACCCAATGTTAATTGCCGTACTAACCAGTTCTCGAGTGTTTGCGGTTGGCCTGGCGGCGGTACAAACCAGATACAGTTGGTGATTACGCTGGCTGTGTAGATTATGATACAAGCTGCAATGCCCCCATATATCAACCAGCATGTTTTTTTTTTGATCTTGAAGAGTTGAAGGTAGAGCAAGAACAGAGAGAGTCTAACCAGTGATAGGCAAGGAGGGATTTCCTTTCGCCACCTCCGGAATACCTCCTTCCGGAATCCCTCCATACTATTCCTAGGAGAATTGATTCCAAACAGTAGTATTTGATTGGTGAATTGTTCGTCACGTGTTCAATATGATGCCGTCGGTGTTTCAGCTTTTTGATACACGAGAGACGTCAACTCTCCCGTCGCCAGCTCTCTGTACACCCATATTATCCCGCGCAATACGTTTTCGTCAACAATACTATACTTTTATCGCTTGATTTGATTAATATGACTTCTTTTAACACTTAGAGAATGCCTGAGAGTACTCAAGTGGCTATTTTCGAGGACGAGAGCGCTGGGTCGCTAACTGAACTTGACACTGCGGATATCCCTGTGCCCACCTCACTTCAAGAGACGAA
>ML976977.1:1184500-1202254 GCA_010015675.1 Byssothecium circinans | reverse complement strand
GGAGTTTTGACGCGTCGGATGTTCGGCGTGCATTGGCTGAATCCGTGCATTGGGTGCACGGACACGTTAGGAGACAAAGAGCGCCGAAATGAGGAGCGGAGTAAGGATCCACGAAAACAGCTTTCGCAGCAAGGTATAAGTCGCCATTGTGTAGCTATTAGCTGCACTAAGAGAATCTGCGGATGGGTAGGAGATTGTTGAAGGACAAAAAGAAATGAATAGAGTTCATGGACCTATGCGGTGATACAGTATGCGTAGTGAGGGATGCTTACAGGGGCGGGAAAGCAGACGGCAGAAAGCAGAGAGCAGAAGGCGCATTATATGAACTGCGGCGAAGATAGAGATGTGATTGAACACTACAGTGCGGCCATACTTAATTAGGTTGCACGAGCCTGTACGGCGCCACCAACGTGCATGCCTAGCTGTAGCTAAACCATCGGGATGGTCGGGATCCTGCTTACTATGCTGTGCCTCACATAGAACTGAGCATCATGATACGAGTATGTTTCCCCTTCGATATGTGATCGACAGCACCAATATCAGCTCAGTGACCGAATATCAGCAAGGCGAACACCATGGGGCGGTACAGGCACAACGTTAGAAGATCCATAGGATGGCAGCTAAAGGGGGCTTAGAGTGCTGAATTTAAGGTAAAACGCCGTGCAAGTCTCAACTCTGAGGTACCATAAATGCAAGCGCTCTATTATGCAAGATATCAACATCGTATCACTCAAGATTGGGCCTTTGAACTTCTACTTCTTTGGCGACCCGAGACTTGCTGAGACTCTAATGAAGCACGTACCCGAGCTTAACGATATTGAGAGCATTTGTTTTTCTTTGAGATATGTCTTTGGGGCCCAACCCTATATGATTAAGACAATGTATCGTGCAGACGACTCAGGCCCTGGAGTCAACCCCTAATGAGAGGAGGGTAGGAGGGTCCAGGCGAGGAAGAGGAACGGAAGTGCATGGATACTGTGAAATCTCAAACATCTGGAGAAGTTTTTCACAGTCTGCAAAGGATGAAAGCATGCCTGAGATTCTGCTCTAGTATTATATACTGAGCCGTGTAGTGAAGAGGACTGGCGCCTCTTGAATTATATTAACAAAAATAGCTAACTAAGTAACATCAGTGTATAATACAAGTAATACACATGCTACAGCAGATAGTATAATACCTCCTGAATGCCATAGTTCGCATGCACCCGTCGCGTTTGATAAGCAAGCCAGATTAATGAAAACGCCTGAATGTCCCCTCCAGCCTATGCGCAGTAGGGGGATAAACGAAAAGCAACACTATGCATGAAATAAACAAAAAAGGCTCGAAGCCCATGCTGAAACACCAAGCTCTATCCTCCGAGCCAAAATAGCAGCCTCAAAAAAATAATAAATGGGCCCAAGCCAACCAGCGATCAAAACGCCATCTAATGGAAGCCCAGGGTATCGTAGCATATTAGAACTCCTCATCCTCACTCGGATACTCCCCTTGCCAAACCCCTGAAATCCCATCTCTTATCATGTACCATCTCGCTCTCCCATACTCTTGGCTCTTCTCCCTCTCCACATCTTCCCCGTTTCCGTGTCCATCTCCCCCTTTCTCTGCTGAAACATCTAGACTCTTATACTATAGATTCACCTGTTCCAGCAGATCATCTAACGAATTATCAAGATCCGATATGTCTTGGACGCTACCACCCTGCCACGTCAATTCCTCGTCTAGGACCATGGGATCGCCGAGGTCGATGTTCCATGCTTGTCCTACACCAGCATCTCCATTCAGGTTTGAATGTGTGCCGTGTATGCCCTTCAATAGACCGTTAGTGAGGGGTTTCTTGCCTGGTGGTTGTGTGTCGTATAGCTCTTCCACGCCGGGAGTGTCCAGAAAGCGCGAATTCGTTATCGAGCCGGAGATCAACGGAACTTGTCCGAGATACCCATCACCAAGCATCAACGCGAGTCGCAGGTCCTCCATACACATAGGCGGCCGTTTCCTACGCTCTTCTGCTTCAACGGGTAGTTCTCCTCCGGCACCCCTGACAAGCTCTCCCCTAGCTACCTTGGCTTCTTCGCGATCCACCCTGCGCTTATAGTCCTCAGTTCGAACGTAGCCCGGGCCGTTTGAGGAAACGAGCTGAAAGAAGTTTGAGAGGGCTTCTTTGATATAGGTTTCGGTGGCAATGTTCATGAACTCGGCGCAGTCGGAAGTATGGCCCGAAGCAAGTCCGGCGCCGTAGCATATTGGGGTGAGGCGTTGCTGGATTGTGAGGGCCGTGGGGAATTCATGGGTCTCGGTGAAGAGGGAGGATGTGTAGCGTTTGCGGATTTCGAGATCCCAGTCTACACCATAAGGTTAACGACTTTAAGTTCAAGCATATAGCAGGAACAAAAATATACGTACTCGTTTTTCCATAACCCCCGGCGGCGCTCGCTGGCCCACTCTCCGGCATCATCACCCGCCTAGCCTCGTGGTACTCCTGCATGACAGTGCCCACGCCATCCATACCCGGTGCCCATGCAGGATCCAGCCCTGCACTCGGCTGGTGGATAGTCTTCAGCCTCTTTCTCTCTCTGCGATTCAGCTGCATGACTTCATGCTTCAACCTCTTCTCGCTCTCATCCCCTGTGCCCTTGGCCACCCCACTAGTCGGCTTGTCGCTACTGCTAACCCAGCTGGCTACCCCCAATTCTGGCTGATCCCGCCATATGTTTGCATACACACCCACCATAAAGGCATTGTGTGCATGTTCGAGCTGAGGCGTCGTGAGTATTCTGTCCAGCCGCTGGCTCAACTCCTCTTGATTCAGGTTTCCTAACAGGAATGATTGTAGCGATGTCTTGTATGTAATGAGGTCCGCATCATTGATCGATGCCTTTATCATCGTGTATAATGGCTCGACGTCGATGCGGGGAGCGCGTGGTTGGGTGGGTCTCTTGTCGGACTTGAGGAGCGAGAGGTCGGGGAGGGTTTTGGAGGAGAAGGTGGGCGTTGTTGAGACTGTCATCTCATTGGGGCGGATAGTGCCTGCCATGATGGCGGCGATTGGACGAGCGTGGAATGCGACGATGTGCCGTGGTTATGGTGTTGTTGCGCGTTGTGGTGAGGCGGCGGGCCGAATGCGCGTGATGCGTGGTGGAGGTAGAGACGAGGTGGTGATGAGAGCCCTACAGCCTCGCGCAAGCCCACCCACGACTTCCAGAGGCGCGGGAGTTCGAGTTCAAGGTTGATGGAGATGGATTCTAATGGATCTTGGATGCAGGGAGCGTTGCGCGGGGAATGCGGGGATGACTTATATGATGGAGAGGGTTGGGGTGAGGTTGCAATTAAGTCTGAGCTACCTTTATCCAGACTAGTGTCATGGAGCATCCATAGAATCGAGCTAGGCCCCGGGGCCGTCGAGGAACCCATTCCTCGAAGCCAACCATATCATACCTATCTCTGATTAGTCAAGAACCATAGTCAATACCTTAATAACCAATACTATCAAAATATCCATCATCATCTAGTATCTTTCATCAGCCACCCCAGCAATACGGACGTCTTCATGAGCTTGCACAATTCCATTCCTCGCACGTCATACTCATCACTATATCTATGCCCGCTAAGGAGAGCCAAATCATGTCTCTAGAAACGCTTTTCCTTTTACCTGCACATGAGATCCTGTCCCTAATGTTAATTTTCCACGAAATCCGATCATTGGGCGTCAATCTACCTGGATATCACCTATACCCACATCATCATGAAATGCCATCTAACTATCATCCCCAAAGACGTCCGTCAACTCCACCTTCCCTATGCTCCAAACTTCCCTCTCATCCTCCATCTCATCACTCGACAACCCCAGTCCCCCAGCACCGCCTTCGGCCTCTTTCCTCTCCCTCGCCTGTCCTGCCAACCTCAACGCAACCCTCTTGAAATAATCGCCCATGCTCCTCTGCTGGCCCGCAGAAAGACTCTTCCCAGGTCCGGCCATGTACTTATCAAACACCGCACCCCCTTCATCTACGACGGAGAATATAGCGAGAAATGCTGCTTCGGCGGAGAGCTTGATAGGAATAACGGGGTCGCGAACCGAGGCGAAGACTGCTGGTGTTATGAGTGGGATGTGTGGCCGCACGAGCTCGTTGTGCTGGCGGGCGACAGTGCGGAGAACGACCAGGGTTAGGCGGCGTGTATCGGTGGGAGTCCCGGGTTCGATGACGGGCGCTAGAGCTTCGAAGAGCGGTTTAGTGTGGTCATATGTCTTGTTCGTCTTTTCACTGAGAAGATATTTGCCCGCTGCTAGCACGGAGTTGTCCGAGATGAAAGGCTGCGAGTGGGCAATGCCTTGAGAGATGATGTTGACGGTCTCCTCAGGGAAGCCTTCTGCCAAAGCTTCGGGCGAGTCCAGAAGGATGGAGTTGAGGGCGAGAACGGATGCTTTGGAGAAGTGTGTGGTGAGGACGCGAGCCTTAATGAGACTACCTGCGACATCTGTTTGGAGACAACCGATCAAGGCACCGAGAAGGCGGGCATTGGTTATTGCCATAGTATCTAGGATTCATTAGCCATAAGATTCGAGGAAATTGCTCCAGCCTGAAGCACTTACCATCGGAATCATCGGCATCAGTATCGATGAGTCCCAAAATTGCAGTCCGACTGGCCTCATTCATGTTCTTGCCAACCTTACTCACCACCTCAAACAACGCCTTGAACATAGCCGTCTTGACCGCCTGATCACCAGTCTTCGAGCCAGTGACCAACTCTGAGATGAGTGGATCCACCCTAGGCGTTAGCTTGATAAGGGTACCAAGGGCTTTGGCAGCACGCGCACGCAGTAGATCTGATGAAGTATCTGCAAGCGACTTTGCAAATGTTCGCTGAAGCTGGGGCAAGAAAGGCTTCAGGAATGTCGGGATCTTCTCGAGGAGGTTGTTGAGCGTTAAGAGGATAGCAGCCTTGACCTCAGTCGAGCGTTCCGTCACCACCCGAATGAGCGGACCGGTGATGTGAGTAACAAAAGGCTGCAAAGCTTTCGTCTCGGTGCGGTCGACGATATCAGAGACTGCCAAAGCAGACTGAATGCGCTGTTCCATGGATCCATTCATAAGACCTTGCAAGAAGATGGGGAGAATAGCCATGATGCCCTTCGGCTGCGAGAACCCAGGAAGGTTGGAGCCAGCGACACCGACTTGAAGCAAGGTTTGTCGCGTCGATATGACGAGTCCTTCCATCTCCTCTTTGCGCAGTTGTTTGGTGAGTGCATTGAGAGCAGTCCATGCTGCCTTGACCACCTCCTTGTCGCCATCGTCGAAGGAGATAAGTAGCGCTGAGATGAGATTGGGATAGTATCGAGAAAAGTCAGCCTCGGTTTCTTCAAAGAATTTGGCCAAGTGCATGTCCGCTCTCGCTCGCCTGCGCTCGTCGTCATGCTTGACCAGCGCTAGCATGACGCTCATGGCTGTGTTGAGCCCATCGAATTCATCGACAGAAAGGAGCACCTTGTCGAAAGCAGCCTCAAGCTCAGCCTTGAGTTCTTCATCCCTGCAAGCAATAATGTTGTCCATGATTGTGTTGAGGACAATCGGCAGACGCCTAGTCATAGCCCCACTTGCTACTTCAGCCAAAGATGCGATCGCTCGAGCATTGAAAGCAGACATGGGCGACTTGAGTAATGTTGGTAACAGGTTTGGTAGGATGACGTTGGACCGCGCGTTGTCGGTGAGCAGAGTGAGAAGGGCAGAAAGAGCATTGTGAGCTTCCTCTTCATCACGAAGGAGGGCGAGCAAATTTGGCAGAACCTGGTCAATCGCCTTCTTTCCGAGAATTTCTTGCAATGCGTCGAAGGCTTCAGCAGCGGCTTCGCGGACATCGCTGTTGGGGTCAACAAGAGCTGACCGTACGACTTGGACGAGGGTAGTCTCGTAGTCCTCGAGTTGTTCAGGTGAGGCAGCTCCGATGAGCTCCTTGAGCGCCATGCAAATACCTTGCTTTGCATCTGTGTCGGTGGTCTGCAATCCTTCTTCTAGCGTTGGCAGCAGGCTTGCGAGTACGCCATCTCCAGCCTTTCGGATAAGCTCGCCCAAAGCGTTCCCAGCAATAACTTTCTGCTCCATGTTCGAGCTCGCGAGACGCCGAATAATGAGTTGGGTGAGGGTGGGAATGAGTTCGCGAAGTGTGCGTGGGGTCGCCACCAAGGCTTTCCAGACATTGATGGCGGCCGAACGCACAAGGCCTGAAGTATCGCATCGGCAGATGTAGAGAGCAGAGAGAACCTTGTTGCGTTTGTCCTCTCCAAGAACTTCGAGTAGAGACTGGCCTGCTTCTTTTGCTCCCTCTTCGACTTCGTCTTGCTCGGCTTTATTGCTGATGCCCGTGAGATTAAACAGCAGATCTCCGACAAGCTCAACGGAGCTGAGACGGATACGGTGGCTGTCGTCCGCAAGTCCCCTCTCCAATTCGGGCAACAAGAGATCGATGGCTTTGGTGGCGAAGTTTTTGACCAAAAGACGACCTGCACGCAGTGCGGTTTCGCGGATCGATTCGATATCGTCTGCCAGACCGCCTAGGATGGGGGGAATGATCCTACTAAGATAGTTGGCGAAGCTGTTTCCGAAGCAAGCTGGCAAGAAGATGAAGAGCGACATGAACCCTTCGCGGACAGAAGGCTTGCTGCTTCCCACATTCTGGAGGATACTTGGAAGCGTCTCTTCCAGGCGGCCGGTTCCAAGACCAGCCAGTACTTCGGACAGAGCTTGCGCGGATCCCAGCCTGTCTCCAGCTCCAGTATCTGACTTGAGAGTAGCCATAAGACTGGGGATGAGGTCAGGGAGTGCATCTTCTCCCAGCTTCTCCATGAGTGATCCAAGAGCTTTGGATGCTGTTGCTCGTGTGGTTGGTACAGGGTCGACGATGGCCACACGCAGGCCACCGACCAAGACCGGCAAATGTGATATGAGATCCTTCCGCTCCGTGAGATGGGCTAGACTGCCAATAATCTGAGCAGACTTTCGCTTTGTCGCTGATCGATCTCCCAATCCTCGTTCCAGAATGCGGACAACAAGGGCAAGTGATGGTGCGTCGAGATAATGCGCGAATTGAACTTTGATAAGTGCATCAAGGGCGTCGTCAGTGTGTTTTGTTGGATCGCTGAGTGCCTTGAGAAGTATGTTGACAACGCTCTTAATTTCGGGATTGCTGATGACTTCACCAAAGCGCTGCAAGCTTCGATTGGCAGAAAGGCGGACTTCTTTATGACTGTCGGTCAAAACAGTGGTCAGTGGCGGAATGATGTCTGGCAAACTTAGCGAAAGCATCTGAGGGTCGAGATAGGCCATGGCTCCTAGGGAGTCACAAGCTCCTTTCTTGCTTCGCCATTGATGGTCGTCCAAGCCCTCGAGCAAGATCGGGAGGATTTGTTTTACCCCGTAGGAAGTGAGTGTGGAGAAACAAGTTTTCGCGGCGTCAAGACACGCTTGTCTGACATCTGCGCTGGAATCGCCGAATCCAGCGAGGAGTTGTGGGACAAGCTGGATAACATAGGGTTCAAATATGCGCCCAAGGATGAGGGAGAGTAGCTCGTACGCTAGGAAGGCGCCTTGTCTCTGATGAACTTCCTTTTTGTTCTCCGCAGCTCCCCTCAACGTAGACATTATGCGATATTCCTTGAGTATACTGATGCCTTTCCCTCGGACAATTCCAGCCAGTCCGTATGCTGCACCACGTTGAGCAGGGTATTTCTTTGATTGCAGCAGTTGTTCCAGCATCTTGTCAACGTATGCAGAGAGCTCTTGTTCGGATGTTCTGACCAAAGGCGGAAGGCACTGCGCGACAGCGTATTGGACGGTCTCCGATGGCGTACTCAGAGTAGCCAAAAGGCGCTGGACCACTTTAGGCACCCGCCGGTCTCCCGCTTTCAGATGGCGTCCCAAGGCACCATACAGAATGATGACTGCTTCGTTTACCTGATCGTACATCTCCGACTTTCGGTCTGGACCTTCCAGTGCATTTTCAAATAGCTCCATCAATGGCTCCACCATAGACTGTGCTTTGCTTGTGATGATTGAGGTGGATGCTTCTACCATTCCTTCGCGGACTGTAGCACTGCGATCCCCAAGCGGTCCGCTATAGACCATAAAATTGAGGAAATCAACCAAGTCTTTATCCGTAAACGAAGATGTTAGCTCCTTGAAAGCGAGAGCTATACCGTCTCGAGCTTCCCAAGGGTCGCGGAGATCGACCTTGCGCGGCATGCCATACTCGTCTCGTTCCGGTACGCGAGGTTTTGCCTTCTCTTTGTACGACTCTTGCAGGTTTTCGATGACACTGTGGAAGATCTCTGGGTATTTTGACACCGTCTCACCGATGGAGCGTGCCGCTGCTCGCCTGAGTTGCTTATCTAGCGAGTCCAAATATGGTATTATCTTTGCTGCCACATCAGCTGTCAACTCGAGCTCGTTGTCTTCCCATATGGTTCGAGCCAAGTCCACATTCTCTTCCACATCATCATGGCAGGCCAGCCAGATCTCGTCGCTGAACTTCATATCGTTCATATCAAGGTCAGCATCGATGGCCTGCAATACCGTCGTGCGTACGGACACTTCTGGCACAATAGTCCCTTTCAGTAGGACTCCTAGCTCTTCGTCTGTAATGGTGGCAGCAAGCCCGCGAGCAAGGTCCATGACGCAGTCCTTGATAAGTTTGTAGTGCTGGTTGTAACGCTGCATTGAGAAAATCAGTATCCCAATCAGGTCTCGGCGGGGGAGGCGATCATCAGAGCCTATCTTGATTAGCTACGGTAGGCTGACTCCTTGAACTCACTCACATGAATTGGTGTGGAATGACAGGAATTCAAGAGCTAGAATGAGCTGTTCATCGGCTTCTTCTGCCAAAGACCTCCCAATGCCGCCTTTCTCGAGAACGAGGAATATTAGAGGGAAACAGTAAGCAAGTGTTACGGGATCCAAAGGACGTTGTTCACTCATGAATCGCAGTCGATAGAGTACTCTCGTCACCAGATCTGTATATTGTCAGCAAGTAACATGGCGTACGGTGTGAAAACGTACCCCCAAGATCTTCTTCAGCGTATTTCTCTGGAAGCTGTATTGAACCAATCGTCCTCAAGGTAGCAATGCCGACAAAGGGTCGCAAAACCCCCAAGCGTGTGGAAATCCGGTGAGAACACTGAATAAAAGCCGTCGCTGGTGAGTCTCCAAGTATCAAACCGGCACCAGAGCGGATGATTTGAATGAGTCGGTCTACCGCAGGCCCCATCCAGCGCTCTGCTTCAGTCGGCGGACCGGTCGCTAGACTTTGGATGATGCCTACACCACGCCTCATCTTTCGCTCAACAGAGCTTACTGCTTCTCTAATGGCAGACTCTTTTGCGAGCTGGGCATTGACCTTGGCTTGTTCGTCCGCCGTAAGCTTCTTCTTTTGACCCGTCTTCTGCGCCAATTGGGCGCGTAGCTCCTCTTCCCATTTCAGAGTATCATAGTCCTTTGTGTTCTTGTCGATTGCTACTGGTGCCTTTTTGGAAAGTACGTCAACGTATGCCGTTCCTTCTGGAGTACGGAAAATGGCAGCCTCAGTTGGACCGACAGACTCCAGCTGTTCGGGGTCAAGATCCCGACTAAACTGCTTGACAATGACTGGCAGAGCGACCTCCGGCGCAACGAATGCTAGATCTGTGTAGGCGCTGTATGCTGCTCTTGCAATCGTTGGGATCGGATCATTTTCCTTCGTCTGTTCCTTAGTCAGCATGCGTTGTGTAAACATTGGAGGCACTCACCGTGATGATAGAATTGATCGAATCAAGGCAGTCTTCCAGCTGATCTCGAACAAGTTGGCCAGGATCCACCCCCATTCGGAGACTGGCATCTATCCAAGATGTGCGAGGAAGCAACTCGGGCCTTGCTAGGACCAAAAGATTGATTGACTGTTTGCGCCGAATCCCAGCATCCACGCTTGATTTGTGCTTTGCCAAAGTCTCTTCTGGCAGACATATGCAACCAAGTACGGAATACAATTCAGCGGTGCCGGTTTTCGCAGCAATCGCGGCGCTCTCCTTATCTCCTTGTGCATCTGATTTGTACCACGACCAAAGTCCTGAAGTGATCACACTGCTGATAGTTGACGGCGCTTGGATGTAGGTCTCCGTCAAGGTCGCCTTTGCCGCTGACCTGGCTTTTCCAGAGACAGCATCAGAAACTATGAAGAAGATGACAGCATGTGCCCATGCTTCTTGCGCCTCGGGTGAAACACTTTCCCCTGAGAGCCATGCTGCAACCGCAGTCAAAGCACGTAACGCTATCGCGACATCGTCTTCGTTCGTTAACTTGGAATATACACGAGTGTTGAGCAAGAACGAAGGTTTCGGTTTGAGTGTGAATGACTGGGAGATGACATCTGACTTTTTGAAGATAGCGGCCAGCTTCGCATCATCCAAGTCGCGGACTTTGCTTGCAAGCAGAGCTGTGACATAGTGAGCTACAGTTATCAGACCGTTCTGTGTGGCGGGGACAGGATTGGCAAGGACTTCTTGCCATATCTCTACAAGCTTGGGAACGGTGGTCTGGCAGAAGGAAAGCACGTCAGGCTGGGAGAGCTGTGAAGATGATAGTTGCCACCAAATATCAGCTGTGCGAATAGCCCACAGTCGGCGAATAGGAATGCGCTTGTCAGCGATGCCCTTGACGAATGCATCGGATACTGTCCTGTCCAACGCAACGCCATTGGCTAGACCGAATATTAGATGTTTGGTCAGCGTTGTAACGTGCGCGACAGTTGCAGGCTCGTTAGGCTCCTTCAATGCAACTGGAGCAAGACCGATGGGAATCTTTTGTGACAAGGCCACGGATCCTGGCAATGCAGCAAGCATTTGTGAATGTATGACTTTCTGGTCTACACCGCTGACTTTGCCTTGCTTTAGCGGATCCAGAATCTCATCGGCTACCTTGCCGACGGCCGTGTCATTGCTTGACCTCAAAGCCAGGGCTTGAAATGTTCTCAGAGCACCGGCGCGAATGGTGGGGTTCGTGGACTTGATATTGGACAGCAGTGGCTTCAACAAATTTGCAAGAAGCATATCGGAAAGATCTAGGGACTCAGGCAACGCCAAAATCATAGGTGACACAATGTCATTCAACACGACTTCTGGCGCCCGAAGGAGCGCTTTCTCGAGCGGTGGGATGACTTCCTTTCGCACCTCGTCTAGTGTGGGAAAGGTGTCGAAGAAGTCGTGGAAAGCGTTCGAGATGTGGTCTGGCAATGGAGTCCGCGAGCCGATGATTTCGCGCACGTAGAAGGCGTAGTAGTCTGGTTTGTGGCGTTCCAGGGCCGGCTTGACGAGGGGTTTGCGGGCGCATACGCCGGCGATGACTCCAAGCAATACAGCATTTCCAGCCGTCGAGGATGAGCCTTTGGCGGTGAGCGCAGCCACGAGCTGGTCAAGCGCCTTTCCTCCCAATTCTTCCGAGGTGACGACTGCACGCAGGGCCCGCCGAGTGGAGACGATGGCCGAACGCTTGAGGCGCAGTGCCCGGTGATGTTCCCCTATGCTCATGCATGTCTCCAGCGCTCTCGCCAGCGCCTGCCCCACGTCCAGCCCGTGTTTCCCCCATCGCTCAGGCTCATGCGCAACCTCGAGTAACAGCACGGCGCACCAATCGACGAGCACCAAGACGTTGACATGGGCAATTCCCTTTTTCACGCATTCCCTCTTGAGGAATTCGACGGTGGCCGGAAGCGCGAGGGCGCCATTTGGGCTGTTTATGAGGTATTGGAGGACCCGCTCGACGGCCCGTCTCGAATGGCGGTCAATGTACAGCGGATACGTCTCGAAGAGGGTTTCTAGGAGGAATTTGACGTCTGAGTCTGCGAGGGCTAGTGCAGTGTTAGTTGATATGACGTTGTTGTCCATTCCACGCCTACTCACTGTCGTCGGCGACTGTATGTTGCAGCCCAGACAGCTCTGCAATCCTGCGCTTCGTTGAGCTGGTCTTGAGTCCCTTTCGCACTTCAGCACGGTCGATGGCAGTCGAATTGCCCGCTCCGTCTGAAGCCATCATGACTTGTCCATAAGAAAGCGCGCGGGCTCGTGGTGGGGTGGTGGGCGTGTGCGATAAATAAATTTGAGCCTGGCCTGCGAAATGTCTGGATGCTGACCTGACCTGACCTCACTCGCCTGTCGGACGGACCGAGCGCCTGCCGCTTGTGTGCACTTGAAATGCATCCCCACTACGCCCTTCACAACCTTCAGTCCGCCCTTTGTTACTCATTTGCAATCGCCAGCAGTTTTCCCTGCGCCCTAAATGCGTTCTACGAGCTTCTTCGCCCGCCCTAACCTTGATCTAGCCAAAGATCAAGCTCCTATATACTCTATACGAACCTAAACCCACCACACGTGCTCGTCAACCAACAACACGTTGCCTGCATCTCAAGAAGCAGCCCGACCATCGCTGGCAATGGCCCCCAACAAAAAGAAGAAAAAGCCCACGGCTAACCCCGCCCGCGGCTTTGCTACCACTTCAATCGCGAGCAAGCCCAAGCAGGAGAAACCGGCCGATGCCAAGGACGACGATGCCCCCAAGGAAAACATTCCCGTGGCGGCAACTGTTGGTACAGAGGTTCCGGTGCCTACTGACACTGCTCTGACGAAGCCTGATCCTACGCCCGAAGAGCTAGAGGCCCAGCTCGAGCATGACGAGCTCCAATTGCTGGTCGAGAAGCTTGCCTCCAGGGTCCGACGAGAATTGAATCGTCAAAAGGCCAAGTTCCAGACAGACCGTCGAGTCCTTCGTTCACAGTCTGAGAATATGACTGTGCATGATTGGCTGTCGCCTGATATTCTCGAATCCATCATCTCACTCGCGCGCGCAGAGTCCAACGATGTCAACCGGAGACAGGGGCAACAGTCGTTTCTGAAAGTCCTTTCCGAAGAATATGCGTTGAGTAAGTTATGGTCGCTTGATCTGATGCTGCGTGAACTTGGTTTCTCGTTTGAACACACCGAGCCCGCCCTGCGGTGGCTTTGCGCAAATGCAGCCAGCATTGACAGAACTGCGAGTGTTTGGGGTTTACAGGAGGCATTGGAATGGCTTGCACTAGATAACAACCAAGGCGTCTCACTCTCGTATGGAGAGCCCAGGGCGCAGCGGGTTCGTGCTGACTCTCCGACTATCTCACGACCAAGCACTCCACCATCCGTCACTTCTGCTACGGACCTTGCAACGTCTCGAGGATCAGAAACAGAAGTATCTACTGCTCCTAGTCTACCTTCCGCTTTCAAACCCACACTAGCTGAACCTGACCATAGCGATGTCATTGTCAGTGACATCGATAGCGATTTGGAGCCAGACCAGCTCGTTCCTACCTACCTCAAAGTGAAGAGCAAGCTTTTCGAACTTGACCCTGATGCTGTGGATTTACCTGCACAAAAACAGCCCAAAAAGGGCAAAGGTCGACTGGCTAAAGCTCCTCATGTCACGCAATCTCCAGCGACCCGCAAGTTGATGTCACAGCTTCAACAGCTCGAATCTGATGCTCTCTTCGACAATGACGAGGCGCAAGCTTTGTGGCCTGCAAGACGGAACCAAATCGCGCAAACGAAGGCTGTTCAGCGAGCATCCACACCCGTACCCAGCAATGAGTCGACTACTATCAACAAGCAGGAACCGTATGTGCCAGTCGCGGCGGAAAAGCTGGCTGTGCATACCATAGACGTGAATTCAGACGATGAAGGCGCAGGAATGTTAGGGAACATGTTCTCAGCAGTCCCTAATGATACTACGCAGGCGAATGATATCGACGGGAAAGCAGCTACGGAGAACTTTGCTCTGCGCGATTTCGGCAAACAGGTCGGTATAGCGCCACGACGAGTATTAGAGGAGGCGATACGGGCTCGGTTCGTGATATCCATTACCCCTTCTTTCAAAAACTAATCCAGTCTTAGAGATCCGGGTGCTCGCTTGACGTACAAGCTCGTATCTCCTACAATCTATTCGTGCCGGCATTCTTTACTCATCAACTGGTCCCGAGAACAAGATGTCGAATATGACACAGAAATTGCGGGTGTCACTGTTACGGCTTCGGCAATTCGAGCTACCTTCGAAGCCACCTCCACTGCCGCTGTATCTGTCGAACAGAGCGAAGGCTTTGTTGCTACTGCAGCCTTATTCGGGATTTCTGCGGCGTTGAGCAAGGAAGAGAAGGTTTATCTACGATTGCCACCCAATTGGAGGGACGTCTACCGGGACTTTTTGAAGGCTAGAAACGCACGTCTGGATACCGCCGATCGTGAGGCGATCAAGTGCTATCGATCGCTCATTCATGATCAATTAGAGAATGAAGAATCCGACGGAGTCGTTCTAACCAGCCGCTTCAAAGCGCGCAACCAAGCAGCCACATCTTCAAGTGGCTCTACCTCAGGGCAAAACACTCCGAGGCAAGCGTTTGAAGGCTTGAGAGAACTATGGCTGCAGAAGTCATCCACAGGACCGTTCCAACAGATGTTAGCTGCCCGCTCTTCGCTCCCAGTGTTCGGGTTTCGACGATCGATACTCTCCACTATCGATCAACACCAAGTGACTATAATTTGCGGTGAGACTGGTTGCGGGAAGAGCACACAGATACCTTCCTTCCTCTTGGAGCACGAGCTTTCCCAGGGCAAGCCTTGCAAGATATTCTGTACCGAGCCTCGACGCATTTCAGCAATTTCTCTTGCTCAACGTGTCAGTGAGGAGCTTGGGGAAAGCCCAAGGGATCTTGGAACATTCCGCTCTCTTGTAGGATATTCTATTCGTTTGGAATCGAAGACCTCGCCGCAGACTAGACTCGTGTTTGCAACAGTTGGTGTTGTGCTGCGCATGCTTGAATCCACCCAGGATTTGCAAGAAGTTTCGCATCTTGTAATTGATGAAGTCCATGAGCGGAGGTATGTTACTATAAACTTGGCATTGGGGCTCAAAGCTAATACGTCGTAGCATCGACACCGATTTCTTGCTCATTATTCTTCGCTCGCTCATGGTCAAGCGACCAGAGCTCAAAGTCGTCCTGATGAGTGCTACGGTCGATGCACAGCGCTTCTCCAGCTACCTGGATAATGCGCCGGTTCTCAATGTGCCTGGCAGAACTTTTCCCGTCCAAACCAAGTACCTCGAGGATGCGATAGAGCAAATCCACTACACATCCTCTCTAGAAGATAAGACGACGGACGCGAATACCAGTGGAGACGATGACGAGATTGCGTCTACGGAAAAGTCAGGCATACCAACGAAGCTCCCAGGCTACAGTGCTTCCACCCGAAATGCCTTGTCAGGTTATGACGAGTACGCCATCGATTATGAGCTCATCATTCGCCTCATGGAAGCTGTTGCGTATGATACTGAGCTCAGTCAGTACAGTAGCGCCATATTATGCTTTCTCCCTGGCATAGCAGAGATTCGTCAACTTAATGACATGTTACTCACGCATCCTGCTTTTGATAAGCAATGGTTGATATATCCTCTCCATTCAACCATATCGAGTGAGGAGCAGCAGGCAGCTTTTCTTCTTCCCCCACCAGGCGTGAGGAAAATCGTCCTTGCGACCAATATTGCAGAGACTGGTGTGACTATCCCGGACATCACCTGCGTGATCGATACGGGGAAGCACAAGGAAATGCGCTTTGATGAGCGGCGCCAGCTGTCTCGCCTTACTCAATCTTTCATATCTCGTGCGAACGCGAAGCAGCGTCGAGGACGGGCTGGGCGTGTGCAAGAAGGCGTCTGTTTCCATCTGTTCACAAAGTACCGTCACGACAACCTCATGATGGATCAGCAAACTCCTGAGATGCTTCGGCTGTCGCTGCAAGATCTGGTTATGCGTACCAAGATCTGCAAGCTCGGCGACATTGAGAAGACGCTATCCGAGGCTTTAGATCCGCCTTCTACGCGTAACGTACGCCGTGCCATCGATGCCCTCATTGAAGTTGACGCCTTGACTCCAGGAGAAGAGCTCACCCCTCTTGGAGGCCAGATTGCGAAGCTACCTTTAGATGCGCACCTTGGCAAACTGATCCTTTTGAGTAGCATGTTCGGATGCGTTGATGTTGGTATCACTATCGCGGCCATCCTCTCGTCAAAGTCGCCGTTTCTCGCGCCATTCAATGCGAAGCAACGCGCCGATGCAGCTCGCCTAGCATTCAAGAAGGGCGATTCCGACCTACTTACAACTTACAACGCATACAAGTCCTGGAAGGCGATGTGCGTTACGCCAGGTCGATCAGAGGTGCAGTTCTGCCACAAAAACTTCCTCAGCCCCCAGAATCTCGGCAACATCGAGGATCTCAAAGCACAACTACTCTCCTCCCTCGTCGAAGCAGGATTCGTTCAACTATCAACAGAAGAGCGCCGCGCTCTCAGCCGGTACCGCAGCACCTCCCGCAACCGCGCCTTCGTCACCGTCCCAGCCCAATATGACGTGCACTCCGACAACGACATCCTCGTCAACTCTGTCGTGGCAACAGCTTTCTATCCCAAAATCCTGACTCGTGACGGTAAAGGCTGGCGCAACATATCCAACAACCAAACCGTTAGTCTAGCACCCACCTCCGTCAACAAGCAAGCCTCCATCAACCCTAGCACCGCTCGGTACCTATCATACTACCACATCATGCAAACCACGACCAAGTTCTATAATGCACATTCAACGTCTATTGTCTACCCGCTGCCCATGGTGCTTATGGTCGGCGCGGAAATGGACTTCAAGCTCCATGCTGGTGTTATTGGGCTGCCAGGAAATGTACTTAGATTTGCGGTCAAAGATTGGAGGGCCGCTGTTGCGCTAAAGGTATTGAGGAGGCGGGTTAAGGAGATTCTGGCAATGAGCTGGAAGGCACCGGGGAAGGGATTGGGTGCGAGGGAAAGGGAATGGCTTGGGCTGTTCTTCAAGGTGTTTGAGGAGAGGTTTGAGAAGGAGGAGAAGATTAGAGAGAGAGGTGGGTTGAAGGGGAAGTAGATGGAGGGCAAGCATGTTGGTCTGGATGAAATGGTTAGGAGGTTCGTCTACTGAATTCTATCGGCTTTGTTGGAGCTTCCATGAACGTTGGGTTTGAGGAGCAGGGCATTTCTAAAGATGGGATCTTGTGACTAGAGGCTGTAGATATAACGTCACTGCATGGTATAAAGTTCGCTTGATATTTGGATGGTCTTATATATCTTAGGCCGACTGCGTAGCTTCTCTCTTATACCCTTATAATTCTTGTGATAGGTGTATGATACGGCTTCAGGGGCCTGAGGCGTATCTTAGTGGGTGTGAAGACCTGTTTTAGGTTTTATATTGCAACTGAAAGATAATAAGGATCACGTTGAATGTTTTCGCAGAAGTATGGATAGGACTATTAGCGTTGTGTGCTTTGTTGTGATGATTTAATCTTACTTGGACCTTAAGAATGTTCTCAGTTATTTTGCGTGTTAATACTCTCGTAGTATATGCATTTACGAGTCTGATAAAAGTAATAACCACATAGGAGACTTAACCAAAATGCACAATGCCTTTAGGTGCTTACCAAGATAGGATAGAGGAAAGGGAACGAAGGCCTTATACTATTGCGTTCTTATACGCTATTTAATATTATTTACATTTTGCAGTATCAATCCTTGTAATTCCGTTTACGCAAACTTCAACTTCAGTGGTGAAGTTAAGCTAAGCTAGCGCATATAGTTCCGGGCCACCTGTGGTTCCGGGCCACCCCACCAAAACGCGACACCTTAACAAAACACGCGATTTCTCAACACAAC
>ML976977.1:1046711-1181365 GCA_010015675.1 Byssothecium circinans | reverse complement strand
AAGCAGACAAACAACGACTAGAATCTCATCTCCAGACTATCAGCTCTCAGCGACCTCGAAAGCGCGTTCAAGTAGACCCTAATCAACGCTTTGCAGACGTTGAGAATATAGTAGCTGCTATTCGCCAGTCAGCAGCTACAGAGGCTCAGAGAACTGCAACCTCTGCAGCAAAGGAAGCAGAAAAATCAGCTACTAGAGTAGCAACTATAGCTTTTGAATCTATGTGTACAAATTGGCAATTGTAAATAGGCTGTCAATAGATATCGCGACTTTTCTGGGGGTGGCCAGTTTTGGTGGGGTGGCCGAAAACCATATGTGGCCGAAAACTATATAGGCTAGCTTATTAGGTTCTCTGTACTGACTTAGTAAACGTAGCTTTAGAAAAGAGACGAATAAAGTAACCATCAATTATTTTTCGAGAGCAAGCTAGCCTTTCCTAAGTGTAGGCTAACTCCAGGATTCAAACCAGCGAACAAAAAAATGGTGCGCCGATCAGCAACGGACACGTGACGGATTTACAATCTTGTAATTGGCGAGGTTTTCTGGCCCTAGGTAAATCTATATGCTACAAAATTCAAGTAAATCTACCAGAATTCATTGATCATACGCATCATATGAAAACCACGGAGGCTGTCGGCACCGAGCCGCCATTCCCGTTCATAAAGAACGAACATAGTCAACCTTCCGGCAAGCAGCGCAACCTTCTAGAGGGGAAAACAGGCAGCGCAGGCCTCGCGCAGATTAACTATTGTTAGGATTGTATACTGTAGGGTCTGTGTGCCCTAATGAAAGTCCAGCTGAGTGATGCTCCGAGGCTGTGAACCATATACTGGGTTTGAGAGAATCACGAAAAGCTTAATTCTCTCGAGATAAGAAAGGCTCAAGTCAAATCTAGGGGAGGTTTTGGTAATCCTTGATTTTGGAGAATTTGGCCTCTGGAGTTGAGCATTTTCCTCCATCGCGTGCCAGAGATGTACACGAGTAGTGTCGACTCGGTTACATTAAAACCTCAATGAGCATCCCTTTTCTCTTCTCTCCCACCCTTTCTCTAGCCGCATAAAGAGCAGCATTCAGCTCGCCAACATTCCTCACTCTCACACCTTCCATCCACTTGTCATCCTTTACTGGGGCCGACTCTGGTGCGGACCCTGCTGCGGCTTCGGCCAGCGCGGCATAGTTCGGCGAAGGGCGAAAAGAGATATTGAGTTCGTCATCAGTCGCCGACTTGTTCAGACCATCAGGGTAGACAAGTTCCGTAGAGTTACGAGGAGCTTTCCAACCTTTTTTGCATGCATTAGCAGAGGATTCGGAGCATCTACCAAAGTTAACTCACCCCCGTTGTTCAGCACGATGGTCAAGATGGGAATCTCGAATTTGCTCGCTACCCACAGCGCACTGGAGGGAGATGCGCACATGAGACTCCCATCACCGACAACTTGGCAGACTATGCTGGGTTCATCCGTTCCGGCCTTCTCTAAATCCGCCAGCGCCATCTTGACTCCTAGCGCTGCGCCGTTGCTCCATCCGATACCAGTACCTCCGCAATTGATCCAGCTTCCAGGTCGACTGGGTTGCAATTGGTCGTGAAGCGTTTGAGCCGCCGTGACAGCTTCGATGACGAAATTGGTGGATTCGGGAAGAGCAGTCTTCAGGAGATGGCCTATGTTGTTTGCATCGAGGGCAGCAGCATCATCAAGCTTTGGGAGGGATTTGATGTTAGCAAGCCGATTCTGGTGCGCCTCCTTGCGTGCTTTGCCACGGGCGGCGAATTTGGGGTCTTCAAGTGCCTTGCACAAACTCGCCGAGCTCTTGATGCATCCGAGGAGCTGGTTCAGTGCGGTGAAACTGTCGGCTTTCCAGCGCCCGTTGGCAGGGAAGAATGATACTGGAATCTGTTGATTCAGTGGATCAATGTCTACGTGGTAGATGACGGAGTTTTTTGGCGGTGGATTTCGAGACGGTATCCATGGTACGTCACAGTCAAGAAGCAAAACTACGTCCGCGTCTTTCGTGCACTCATCGAAGCTGAGGCGGAATCCTTCTGAAGCAGGATGTGTCGACGGAAAGCAAACATCGCTGCCACCCGTGTCATGCACGCGAATCCCAGGTATCGTGTTGGCAAGCTCCACAAGAAGGTCTGGTGTCCGTCGGTCCCGGCCAGAGTAACCAGTGATGACAAGCGGGCGTTCCGCTTGCACTAGGGCGGTGCATATCTCTCGCACGGCATCCTGTGGCAGCGCACTGGGTCCGATGGGAACCCACTGCTCTTGCTGTAGTGAGTACGGTTCTATCTCTTGGGCCAACACCTCTCGTGCGCTGGCCAGGTAGACCGGGCCCTTCGGCGCGCTGTTGGCAAATTGCAAGGCGCGTCCAACTGATTGCTTGACGTTAAGCCCAGTACGTACTTCGCCAGTGTACCTGCAATATTGCCGGACAATGGCTGCCTGGTCTGGGGCCTGCTGTAGCCAGTGCATGTACTCTGTCCGCGAACCAGTAATCTCGCCAGATTCGGTATATGGGCATAGGCCTGCGAAAATGAAGACTGGGACCCGGGCGACGCTGGCGTTATGGACGGCCTGGCCAAGCGCTTGCGTGCCAACATCGACATGAACCACGACGGCTTGCGGTTTTCCGCTTATCCGAGCATACCCATCAGCCATGGAAAGGGCAGTGATTTCAGCAGGGCACGTGATGAAGCGCGGCCACTTGTCTGGTCGCTCGCGCTTGCCTTTGATGATGGCCTCGATGATGGAAGGGTGATCGGAACCCACGTTAACGAAACATGCTGTTATTCCAGCCTGTCTTGATGGTAGCATTCTGCATTGTCAGGTAAGGTAGCATGCATACCTCCCACAGCGCCTCGAACAGTGCGAAGGCCGTCGTGTATCTGTGTGCAATTAGCATCTCTCTGGTCTTCAGCGCATAAAAGGCTGCCATATCCTCGGCTACATACCGCGAAGCTACCTTCTTTACGCCCAACATAGTGGTTGATGTGGATATCTGTCGTACTCCAAGTCGTGGAGCTGCTGAGTCTGAGGTAGAGTGGTGAAAGGGGAACGGAAAGACTGTGGAGGACGCTATTCGCCTGCGGTTCAATTTGAGGCCCGAACCCAGGCTACCGTTCTTGTGCGGCCGTGAGAAAGCGACGCGAAGCACCATGGTGGTGTGCATTGCGCTAGATGGGTGTGTGGAAATCAGAGTGTTGGGTACACCGCGCCGCCGCGCGCCTTGCCCGAATTGGCCGACGTCACACAAGTGACTGAAACGGGCAGTCAGTAGACATTTTGCCTATATATGGAACGCCCTCTACCTTTATCTAGAATCAATATTTGTTCGTTTTGGAACTCAAGTCGCTCTGATAGCTAGTCTGCGGCATAACCAAGAGCTATAACCTAAGGAAAAGTGGGATGTAACACAGCAACCCAACCTCACTCTCGAGACAGTGATAGTGTCCTCTAAGTAGAGCACTAGGCGCTGTCTCCCCCTTCGATAGGTTTTGTATTATTGATAGCCAGGAATTTTACTTATGCTTTCATCCCACTTTTTCTGCTACAAGGCAGGCACCTCCCTAAGCATCCTTACCACGTGACAGACGTGAACTTTCTACAGAAACGCACATTTTATTATTGACCTTAAGCGAGTGAACCGTCCGACGCCAATGGGTATCATGACCGTCCTTCCAAAGAAACAAAAGAAGAATATAGCAATGTACAGAGAAGATCCTGAAAAAGCCAATAGTGCCCATCTCCAAACACTGAACGAACCCACGTCACTGCTTTGATAACATTATCCAGTCTCTTCATGTGCAGCGTGGCAATACAAGATAGAAGCCGATCTCTCCAGACTTTTCGTCATGCTATCAACTGTGGAAAGCTTTACGAGACTTTTGACACGTGGCTATCCGTTCATTGCTTACATGTTCTCAATGACATGCGAGTTAATGGCGCTCTGGAATCCAGGGTTTCCATGACCGTACTCATGAGCCGCGCTCTCGTTTCCGTTGTTGCTGTTGAAGCCATACTTGCTCGGTCCCTCACCCGCAGCATCGGCAGCAGCAAGCTGGCTCTGCACCGTTTGATTCCTAAACGACAGTCAGTGTCTCTCACATCTCTCTCATACACCGGGATTACCTACTGTGCCGGGAGGAAGATCACTTTAGAGTTGGCCGACTTTGCCATAGCTTGCATGGCTTCCAGATACCTGATTTGCATGGCTGGTGCTGAGCTCAAGATATCGGCCGCCTGTCTCATCAACTTGGCAGACTCAACCTCGGCTCTGGCGGCAATGACCTTGGCCTCACCCGTCCTCTTGCTCTGGGCGGCCATAGACAGACTATCTTGCAGATCTTGCGAGAAGATGATGTCCTTGATGAGCATGCTCTCGACCTCAACCCCCCATCTGGCGGCAGTCTCCTCGATGATTTCACGGATCGATTGAGCGATCTCTTCACGACGTTCAATGACGTCTTGGAGGACGCGCGCGCCGATTACATGGCGGAGAGTGGTTTGCGTGCGCTCGATGAGCGCTTGGCGGATGTTGGCGATGCCAAAGGCGGCTTTGTGGGGGGAAGTGATGCGATAGTAGATCACCGACGTCAAATGAAGAGATACGTTATCTTTGGTCATACAGACCTGCTTTGGGACCTCTGTATGAAATCAGTACCTCGTGTGATCTCATCGAAGACGGGTCGAAAAGGTAGTAGTTTGACATACCAACAATCTGAATCTTGACATCAACCTGGATCAAATTCTCAGAAAGCGGGTTGATCTTAACAAGACCAGGATCGACGGCGCGTGCGAATCGTCCGAATTTGGTGACCAAACCGACGTTACCCTGCTGTACGGGCTTGTAGGGATTCGGGCAGACGATGCAGCACGGGATGGCTCCGAGAGTTCCCAGGAATGAACCTAGGCCGTTGATCATCGATCCGTACCAGCCATGAGCGTCGGCATCCTGGTCATCGGCTTTGATCACTTGGGCATAAGAGGGTTGGAGGTCTTCGCGGCGTGGAGGTTGAACCTTGACGATGGGCTCATCCTCGCGACGCGCGCTGCCAGCATTTAGAGGGGCTTTGCCGTTGGTGTCGGTGATGCCGGCTTGAGATGCCATTGTACTGTTTCTGAGAATGGCTTGTTAGCATGGCAGTCCTTGAATGCGACCAGAAATGCTTATATGAGTGAGAACGTACCTGTTGCCTGGTATGATATCGTCTGCAAGGATAGGACGAGTGGATGAAGATGCCGAATACTGTGAATCTTCCAAATGCTGTGTGTTGTCAGAGTGAGAGTCGTGGAATGCAGTACTCATCGTTGCTGGGGAGGTGTTTTGGCTTTATATTTCATCGACGTAAACGATTCAATGGTAGAAGCGGGGAAGCTAGAGCTTGGGCCCTTGGGGAAAGGGGGCTGTGCTTGAACCTTTCTCCTCGCCATCAATCTCACTGTATTGGCCTTTCTTGACGCGAAAATATGCGATGTGCCTGTGAACAAGCAAGCGACATTATAATACCATCACAACATGGCGGTTACACCTCAAACTCAGGATGAAACTCCCCTTCATCCCCTCACAGGCTTGCGAAACGTATTCCACCACGACCTCACCCATCAAAGAACCTAAACCCTTGCGCCACGTGGATCGACACGAACTACGGTTGACACGGCCGCATATCCTCGACCTTGCCCACCGGGTGACCACACCCAAGCCCCAGCCCGTCAGTTCCGCGCCGGTGAGCATCATAGACTCATCTTGCACAGGTACCGTAGTCACCGAGGCAGAATTATTACAACTTCTTGCTCGTATTCAAGCGCTGCACTGAGCCTACTTTCAGAGATCAGCATGGTTCTTTTCTTTCTTTGACGGCAGCATCGGTTGGTTCGGCATCTCGGGCTGCCTATTATTCCTAACGAGCGAGCAATGCGGTCAATGAAAGAGTCGAGTTGAGATGAGATGGCGTCCGTCACGCGCCTCTTTCGCGCACGCGGTATGTTTATGATGAACTCATTGAGCCCGCTAGCTGGATGCTCAGCCTTATGAGGCGGGTGGGACGAGTTGAAATGTATTTCCAGCTTTGATGGTCGGAAGTGAGATGAGGCTGGTGATGTTGGTGTTGGTTTCGAAATCTGGACTAGATAGAGGCCTGAGGTTTTCAGGCTCATCGGGGGCTCCATACTTTGTGCATCCTCACTAGATAACAGCAGAGATCACGCTGGTGTGGGGTTTTCGCTCAATGTACTGTACTGTATAAACTTTTCTCCCTTTCGGTTCTGGCGCCATATCTATCAGGCGCAGAGATGCGCGCGATATTCTCCACCCATCTCGGTTCCGGTCCGAACAACATCACTCATCCAAAGACCACTATCATCAACAATCCTTCGCTGCGCCTCCAATCCGCATGCTTCTAGAAAATCGTATTCCATTCCTGCATCCCACAACCTTGGTAGCCGGTGAACAATGGCCGCGCCGCGGCGTGCTGTAGTCAGCAGCATCGTCAAGAGGAAGAAAAGATGCACTGCCTCAACGCAACCCTTACCCATTTAGCAGTGCCCGAGGCATTATTATCTTTCTCGCGAATGAAAAGTCGGCATATTCGCCACAGGCGCGCGAGGACTCCATTTTGTTGCAAGGCGCGCGTCTGTCTCGCTTCAATACGATTGCGGCACGGCGTATTGGGCGGTCCCTTGTCATGTTATTCCTACTCACTTGTTTGAAGCTGATACCACGATACTTTTCTTGCGCTCGGTGTTGGGTATTGTTGTTTTCGAGGGGGCTTTGCAGGGTCGATTAGATAGAGCAAAACGTATCAGGACATGCTCCGAGATCTAGGCTCTCAGCCGACGAGGTCTGCATCGTCATTGGAACTTACTATGTTGGGCATTCACAGTAAGGCAGAATCACGCCCTGCATCTGACCGGTCGTTGAATAAGGGCAACGATATTCGCACAGCCCTTGGCATTGGACAATACACAAACCAGATGAACGGAAGAGAGCAATGTCAAGACTCGAAAGACCATTCCAGAGGCTAGGCGCATATATCAAAGTTATTCAAGTGACACGATGGATTTCATTTTTCACTGCCGCTTTTAATGCAGTGTCATCTCAACATTATGCAGCATTCAGCATATACCCGATCATGGGGAATACACTGCCTCATCCCAAGCCAAATCGGCTTCTTAACGGGTAACAAAGCACCAATCCCAGGCTTACAGATAGCATGATACATATCATACTCACAAGCTAGTTCAAGATGCAAGCATATGTAGCACAACGCAGCTCCGCCATGCGTCGCCGGTCATAACTACTGACGCCAGCAAAAACAGGATAGGAACAAGGAGAGCTCTACCAATTCCCAAACCATGTCGCGCTAAATCAACCTTACTACTACCTACCATATAGCATCCAGACAGCACAGTCACCCACGCACACACCGTAGCCCTTAAGACAACAAAAGCCCCAAGAATTACGATAACAACCCCATCCACCCTCTGCAAAACTCGTCTAAGAAGGATACGATCAGTACGCTGTCCTCCACTAGAAGTCCGATGCCTCAATTAATCCCAACCCGAACTTTCACCACTTCCTTCTTTCCAGAGACAATCTCCCAGAAGTGTGAGCCAAACCATCAAAGACGCCCAAACCCAGCCTCAAACACCCTTCCCCATCATCCAAAGGCCGCAATCACCCCCACCCACGGGCAAACATCCCCCGCCTCAAAATGCCAGCCACCATCTCCCTAGAAGACGCCAGCCACACCACAATCCCTCATATCCCGCCTCAGCCCCACAACACCTCCCTTCATCTTCCTACCCGCCACGCCTCTCCTCTGTCAAACACCCTCTCGCATCAAGAAACAACACCACGCGCCTCCATAACCCAACCATCGTACCAGTAAAAAAAACACCCCCCACCACCACTCCATCCACTCCCTCCACCCCACCTCCATTCAAGTCTTACTCCTCCCACCACTTTCTCTCAAGACAAACTACACATCCTGCCCTACCACCTCCTCCCACCGCACCAAAAACTTCCCCAACCTTGTCTTTCACCATACATACCGCACAGCCTCAAATACCAAATACCAAACACCAAATACCCAGCGCGATACGCCTCCGCAAGCAAGGGGCACAGGAGATTGAGCCATGCGTAGAGGTATATTGACAGTGCCCCTTTACGCCCGGTTACGCCCAGTCACGCCCCGTTAACGCCCTGCATGCATGCATGCAAGGCGACCATGGGCACGCGATTAAAACAATTCGCCGCACACTAAACCACTTTAACTCATATTTACCTATATCTAACGAAGCCCTTTTAACCTCTTCTTACTACTACGTAAAAGACCAGGCCCAGCTGTATAATTCTGTGATTTATTAAAGTTAAAGGAGAGTAACGTTAATTAACGTGTTAGTTATTGTAGATGGCCTTTAGTGAGTGAGTATTATGTGTGCGGGGAATTCTTTCAACCCGCGTGCAAGGGAAGAGGTGAGGCGAGGCGTAATTACCTCCTTCCTTTTCCTTCCCTTGTGCTCTCTCTCCCCCTCTCTCCGCTATCTCGTGCCCTCCCTCCGTCTCTCGTACTTTACTCCTTTTTATCGGCTTTTGCTTAATGTGCTGTACATGTATGTACCTTTCCGTACGCCGAATCCCCAACGCCGCCGTGAACGTGCAGAGCAAGAAGATGTGTGGTATTTCATGGAAGTAAGAATCTAAAAATGCGAATTAAGAACCAACGTCGCCATTACATATTGCTCGAAGAGGAGAATGCTTGAAAAATAACGAAATGAGATATAAACATTTCTATTCTATTCATACAAAGTCCCCAGCCCAGTCCAGCCCAGCCCTGCAAACGCCAGAGAAAAGGGCCTTACTGTGCTCGTCATCCCATCCCGTCCCGTCCCGTTCCGTTCCCGTGTATATCGTTTCGGTGAAATATGTGCATGACGTGATGCTGAGAGCGTGAACGTGGTATCCAAACGCCGGAGAAAAAGAGATGCGTTACGATGTGATGCGATGCCCCCAATACCAAACGCCAAGTCCACTACCCATACACTAGTAGCGCTCATACGTATACATCAGAAATGTA
Organism: Byssothecium circinans; assembly: GCA_010015675.1. Taxonomy (NCBI): domain Eukaryota; kingdom Fungi; phylum Ascomycota; class Dothideomycetes; order Pleosporales; family Massarinaceae; genus Byssothecium; species Byssothecium circinans. The sequence continues at coordinate 1,172,289 of ML976977.1, read as the reverse complement.
CCGATGATGCTCCCATTTCGTCCAACCTCGAAAACCTTGAACCGTCTATGTAGCCCAAACCAAATCCGCTCTTCCTCTATCAAAACATCACATGAAGCCCCCACACTCCACATATCCTAAAAAAGATCTAAACTTCGCCAGCGATGACACTTCCACTCCCCACACTCCCGCTCATGTCCCAATAATTTCTCCCCGCCCGGCCAGACCCACCACTCCTCTTGCTCTTCTTCGTACTCTGACTCGCGCAGCTCGAGCTACTCCTCAGCACCTGACTTCTCAACCCCAGTTGGTGGACATAATAGCTCTTGAACACGGCCGCTTCTCTCCGTCTACTGGTTCCGGCCTGTGCTGAGCTCGTTGGGAGAGTCTGCGCTCTGCTTTCTTCCGTGTTCTGGTTGACTAAAGGGTGGTGTTGACGTATTATAGCTGCTCGTCGCGCCGACGAGTGTTCATTGTCGGTCGCTCCTGGTGCGCTGGAGCTGCCGCGGGTTTGTGACGATGTACTGGGTCGACGAGATGAGAAGCGTCTTACGAGGAAGTTGAAGACCATGTTTACATCGAGTTCGCGCTCCCAGTACTCTTGTTCACGGGCGGCTTCTTCGGCATGATTCATGGGCGTAGAAGGTCGGGGCGTGCGGAAGGAGTCAAGAGGATCGATGGGTTCGGGTTCTTCCTCGATGCCCCAGAGTGAGGCTTCGTTGTAGGTAGCGGCTGGTTGTTGGGTCGGGAAGGAGGGGTAGAATTGGGCGGATGGGACGGAGGCAGTCAGAGGTGAGGGATTCGGGTCGGTAGAGAGAGATGTAGTTGTTCGTGTGGCGGGAAGGCCAGCGTAGGGAGCTGCTTCTTGTGTGAGACGGTATGTTGAGAAGGCACCGGGGTGTTCAGAAAGTTGATGCACGAGAATGCCCAGTTCGCGGGCGACGCGTTCGAGAAGTCTGTGTTGCCATCCCACATCAGACGAAGAGGGTTCGTCCAAGTTCTCCAGTGCAGCATCTATTGAAGGCCGTGACTCGGAAGTTACAGTTGATGTGTCTGTTGCTTCCTCCGGTAGCGATTCGCCAAAGATAACGGAGAGTGTCTCCTCGTCAATACCCATCAGGTCACGAATGACTCTCCTTGTTAACCGCTGCCAGAAAGAAAGACCCTCAGTGTTCTCATCCGACGACTCACTTTCGCCATCAGATACCGATCTCGCCACCTGCGACACGGAGCTGTCCGCACCCATCTGCACACTGTCCGTCCTGCTTCGCGCCGCGCTCACCAAGCTCATGCGTCGTCTCCTCCGTGTCTCTCTCTCAATCTCTTCTAAAAGCGCCTTGCTCTGTTCCAGCCTCCATTTTTCAATCCTCTGGCGCCGTTCTTGCTCCTGGCTCAACTCATCCGTCTCCTCTAGCGCATCGAAGCGGCGCAGTACACTCGATCGGCGTCTCGCCTGTCGTCTCCTCGGCGCTGGTCTCTCGAACTGCCACATATGCTCCTGGACGTCTGCATTGGGCTGGAAGGTACCCAGTCCATCATGCGTGGGTAGCACGGTATCGCCGCTCTGTTGCAGTCGACTCGACGGGCCTGCATACTCTGACGGTTCATGGAAGGCATGCAGCCCATCATCCAAGCTGTCCAGCTCCTCTCCTTCCTCGGTGCCCTGGCACGTAATATCGTCGTCATCCTGTTCAGAACGGGCGGCCGTGTCCAGCGACCCAAAGTCACTGAGATGTGACAGTCCAGCTGTCCGTGGTGTTCGTTCAGTGGAGGTAGTGTGTGTGCGAGTGGTGGTAGAAGGTGCGGTTGGAGAGAAGAGAATCCATTCTTCTGACTCGAGGGAGTCCTTTCGTTGCGGTGACGAGGTCCTGCCGACTTCGGCCGTTTGTGCTCTTTCGTGGTAGGAGAGCTGCCTTGACGACTGAGGACGGTGCTGCTGTCGAAACGCCATGATCTCACTCAGATGTCTAGAAGCGCTGTAGGTGTAAAGAAGTTCTTATCGTCTGCGTATATAGTAGGGCGCAAGGGATGCTGGGTACCCTGGCGAGCGGGGACTTGGGATCAAGGAAACGCGTCGCAGGCGGGCAACGAATCGCGACGTCAGAGGGTTGTAGGTAGTGAAAGCAGAGTTTCGATCGTCATGCCTCGAGGCGAAGAGTCTTTCGCAGCGGGTTTGGAAGGGAAAGCGAGAGGTGGTGGATGACGTCTAATTATCTACCGGCGGGTGACATGTATACGTAGGTCGAGTCTCTTGAAGATGTCATACAACGCTAGGCTCAAGGGAGAAAGTCAGGCGCGACCCGCGGAAACAAAGGTGGGACGCAACGTGGGCGACAATTACACTTGGGCGACGGGCGAAAGACGGCGAGGGCGCAGATAACTCGGTATTGAAACTCGGTGTTGAGGCTCGCTCGGGCTTATTTACATATTGCGGCCAGCTCATTCACTCACCACTTGTTGAGGTTGCGGCGTTGCGCATGCGCTCAGATAAGCTCCAGAATCCAGATAGGTGGTGCGAGCCTTTGTCGTCACCGGGACTGGGGCTGTCGGGCTGTCCTATCATCTCCTATCATCTCCTCCCTCGCCCCAGCTTTAGCTCTAGCGCCTGCCATATAGATCGCCATTCGACGTGTTGATGAGGAGATGAGCCCACCATGATACAATATAGTTTTCGAATCGTGGTCGTGGCCACTGCTGGGGCTTCGAATAATAATGTTGATTGCGTGCATCTATCACGCCATACCACGTCTTCACTCGGCCCTGTATGGTAGCTACAGTCAACCTCCTGAGCGTTACTCGGAAAATCTATCGATACTCGGGACTGCTGCTCTTACTCATACGTGGCGTGCCTACCTAATCTTCCACTATGATTACCGCACAGAACAGACGCTTACCTACGACCTCCTCATTGCTCAGCCGTCCTTTTTCAGCCCGACTCAAACTCATATCGTGCAACAGTAATCAAATCCAAACAGCTGTCGTCATCCGCGGAAAAATCTTTAAAAATATGTATGTATGAACGTCGTCTAGGCATCCCAAAATAGGATCATGAGCAGTATGATATGATACAACAGGTGCAGCATGCAGTTTGGTATCCAAAAGAAACATGCCTTGACAAATCCCGCCAACCCAGTACCCAAAGCGCCATGCGACATCAAAATGAACGGCTCTGGTAAACATCGCTAAAGAACGTTGACTTCATCCAAGTATCGTGGTTGATTCGTATCATGCAGGGTCCTCTTCCGGCCCGACAAACCGTCGCACGTCATCCGCACTCATCTCTTCTCCCTCCCCGACATCGGGATATCGCTTGAGTCGTGAATGCGACTTGTCACCGATCCATTTCTTCAGCAAGCATTCACCGTTGCCTTGGCAGATTTGTTGACGACCCAGGTTCTTGAATCGAGGACCGAGAGGCCCGTTAACATAGTGGTATTGGCCCAGGAATCGGTACTGTCGTGGATCGCTCAGAGGATAGAATTTATCACCCCAGTGGCCGTTGAAATAGAACCAGTTCCTTGGCGCTTCTTCGTGATTCCTGCTGGAGCTCTGTAGGTTGTCTCTTTTATAGTCGTATGTGTAGGAAAGCATGTTCATTGCCGGATCCCAGAGTGGACCGCGATCCGTGACGTCGTGGAGGATACCGCCCGGTAAAACGTAGGGATGTACTCCCGGAGTGGCATACATGGCATGACTTCCGGTGGCAGAAAACCCGATGGGCTATTAACATTAGCTCGGCGACCCGTTTTGGTAGCAGAATACTTACCCTTTTGCCAGACTTCTCCACGGCCTCCCACGTATACGCCTCTCCAAAGCTGTGCTCACTGAAGAAGATCGCTTTGGGCACGCCGTGCTGAAATCGCACTGTGGTATGCTCCCAGTCGCCAACGTGGTTGCCGAAAACGATGTTGAAGACGGAATTCCCCCTGTTAAAGCTGTAGAAAAAGAACCAAAATGCATCGACAACACCGTCATCCTTTGGCACAATAATGAGCACTGCAGGCGCATCGCTTTTGCCGCCGACAACCTTTCGGCCCCTCTTCTTCGCCCTGTCCCGAACTAGCTCTGCTCTGAAGTATGGCTTATCTACCAGCTGGTCACCCTCCGGAGTCTTCGTTGGTACAAGGATAGGTGCCGACGTTGAACCCGTTGGCCGAATTCCTCCTCGATCTATAGTGTCTCCCTCACCAGACTTGAACCAAGGTGCCTTCTCACCCTCCTTATCTTCTTCAAAATGTCCACCCGAGCGACCTCCCTCGTCTGAATCGTCTGGAATCGAGTCTTCCGGCACGTTAGGAATGTTGGCTTCGCCCGCTAGCCATTCAGGCGGCGGAGTCTCCTCAGGGTTGTCGTCGCTGGTGAGATACACGAAGCGTCCCCAATCGTTAAGATCAGCAAGGTTATCGAGGGTGGGATGCTCATCGACGCCCTGAAGCGGAGTATAATTGAGATGAGGTGTCGTGTGCCATAAATGATCCTTCATGTCCCCCGGCCAGAATTCCTCCCCAGAGTAAAGGTGGATCAATGGCGCATGATCGAGAACATATTGGGGTATATCCCGATCCTTCAGTTCCTTTTCAGGCCAGTTCTCAGGCAAAGTTTGAGCATCCTTTATAAAACCCCCTAGGTCTGCCTTTTCCGTTGGTTTCGCATACACAGGCTTTATCTGCTCGCTCTTAAATTTGTTCCAATTTGATCTATTCAGATGTGCGAGTCCACACAGCCCAAACCAACCGCAGACTCGCCTGTCCAGCCATGAGCGAGACGATCCAATAAAGTATGCCTCGTCCGCTCGCTCCGAAGGCGCGGTGATCTTCTCAAAGAAAACATGTTGGTATAATTGAGAAAATGTGAAGAGGCTAAAGAAGGTTCCAGCAGCGGCAATCGCTGGCTTCCTGCCCTTCATCTGCGTATCCGAGACGTTGGAGAGACTGGCAGCAGAGTATGGGGAGGGCGATGGAACTGGTCCAGCCGGTTTTTCATGTGATGTATGTTCGATAGCGATGTCGACAATGGGATGGTTGGGTCGGTGGGAAGCGCCCGGCGCAACGTTCAGAGGAGGGATGTCTTGCGAAGTGGAGGATACCACTGCCGGAGGGTATGTAGGAAGTAAGGCGGACGATATGGAAGAGGACGAGGACAGTTCAGGAAGGAACGCCCGGAGAGGCACCTGGCCGCCTCCATGATGGGTATACGGCACGATAGGCACTGTCTGGTTAGCTTCATGACCAATGATGCAATGTCTGGAAAAGTATACTGTACTGGATAGGTATGATCTCCGGGTCCGAAGACACCAAAGCTGACAAAACTTGGATGAGACTCCAATTGAGAGCCCGCAAACACGCGATAGCTCAAGGAAGAGCGCGGAACGTGGACGACAAGGGCGCCGTGTAGAGGCTGACAAAGACCGGCCGAGCTAGGGGAGGACTCGAAAAAAGTGCAGGAACCTGCAGCGGAAGGTTCGGAAAGAGATGATGACTTCAGAGCACTTAACTCCAGATGTCATCTGTCATCGGGCTGTGAATGTCTACCCCGCAGCCAGCTGGCGAGTAGGGAATTGTCCAAGGGCGCGAGCCTGCACAGAAAGGCCGAGGGCGAATTCACATTGAAAGAAACAACGGATCGAGCACGATTACTATTGCGCATAGAAGCGTGATAGCTGAATATCAAAAGTGACAGCCGCGGCGAGTGACTGAAGACTTGGCGTACGTCGCTGTTCGGAAGCGAATCATCGACGACAACGCGGCAGATCCGTCTCAGGGATGTGGATAAGCAACTAATTGCGGGTTCCTCTGCCTTGGCAGGTTCTACAGACCTCTCATAGAGCAGAGAAAGTCGGCACCAAGGTAGAAACTAAAAGGTAGCATTTCTACATAAATGGTCTGTATAACTCTGCCAGACTTCTAGCGGGGACTTTGACACGGGTGCCACTGCCGGCCTTTACACCCCCGCGAGAGCGGACATCAACTCAGACATGATTGAGTTATTTTGACAGTGTGGTCAGAAGACATGACACAAAAAATACAATTCAAATTCACTTCCAATTCAGCACCAACAACTTATTGAAGATCAACAAAGATTCATAAGAGTACAAAAGCATAATTCATATTATCCCGGTCATTCATTGGAATCATAAAGGTTCGCCCACCTACGTATACGCATCCTCGCATTACACAATCCAACCCCTCTCCACTCTCCGGTAGAAAAGGGAACATCTACGAGTGCTCACTCAGAACGCTACCCAAACTCAAATCAAATCAAATCCGCAAAGGAAGCATTAAACGGCACTACAAAAAGCAAGGACACATAGACTCGAAGAAAATGAAGCAGACAAAGGAACCGATGAAACAAGAAACTGCAACTACTTAAAAAGTCCAGCCAATACACTCTCCAGCTGAGTCGCAAGCGGATCGTCATCTTTCGGGCGCCCAGTCTCGTCGAATCGAGGTGGAAGTTCAATCGTTTCGCTAGAGGAGATAGAGTCTGGTGAGCCATCCCTACGCTTCCTCCTCTCCCGTCCCCCTTTTCCATCCTCCCCTTGCCTATCTCGATCAGGATCCCGTTTCCGATGCCTACTCCGTCGAGGTTCCGAATCAGAAGAGTCTCTCCATTTATCCTCGTCTTTTTCCCTTTTGTTTGTGGAAGAAGAGTGGCGCTCGGGGGAAAGTTCTTGGGGAGTCAGATCGAACTGAACGGATTTGGCACTTGACGGCGCAACGGGGTCTGGCGCGATGGGAGAATGGGGAATGGGACTATGATTGATAGGCGAAGAAGGCGTATTGACAGTGCCAAGATGGGCGGGGGCTGGGGCGCGAGGAGGAGCAGTAGCGTAATTGTTGACAGGCACCGCGTGTACGGGCGAATATGACTGCTGGTAATGCGGCACATACCCATTACGTATGGGTTCCGAGATCGAAGGTCTTAGACGATCTGCAAGGTGCACACCGTTAGCCAAGCTAACATGCAGATTGTCATAGGGATGGTCAGACGAAAGTCTGGACCCACCACGCGTGTGCATCTGCTCTAAAAGGGGTGGATGTGTAGAAGCAAGTGCAGGTGCAGGTTCATGTGGCTGAGCACTCACATTGTCATCCGGGCGCCGGTACCGGGGATCTCGGTGAGCGTATGGGTTTCCAGGCTCGGGGGGAGGAGTGTAGCCCGTCGGTGGTGGCATGTTGATGTGGTTGGAGGGATGCTCTTGGTAGTCTGCTGGGTTGTAGGGCGGATACTGGGTATCGACAGGTTGGTGTGGTGGTGGTGGGAAATAGTTGGTTTGAGGGAAGTAACGGGGATCTGTGCTGTCGAAAGTAGTGGGTGGCGGACTGTAGCTGCCGGTGGAGTAGGCAGAGTCTTCTTCCCGTCCTGTGATAGTTCAGCAAACTTACCCAAAAGTTGGGTTTAGAATACACTCACGTTGTCGTTCTTTCTCGGCTTTCCTACGATCTCGCCGCTTGGCTGCTTCGTGAGCAGCCAGTCCAGCTACACCAGCAACTGCTGCGGTTTCCGCTGCCTGTCTCGTCCGGCTCTTGCTCCGGCTCCGGCTTGATCGTGAACGATGTCGATGTCGCCGCCCATCACTCGAAGACGAGGAACTTCGACGCCTGCTCCGACGCCTGTTCCTATGGTCCGCCGGATCATCGTAGTCGCGGGATGGCCGGCCCACGGCTGGGTCGGAGTAGATTGGATCACCACCGTACTCTACAAGACCTGTGTCACTCACTGTGCTGCCGCGCTTACTTCTAGAGTGAACTGACTTTGGCCTTGATCTTGACCTCGACGTCTCCTTCGCCTCCTTCTTCGCCTTGTGTCTCTCATACAGCCCTGTGACAGCTGCTCCAGCAGCTCCAGCAGCAGCGATAGGAATGCCTTGACGGACACGACTACGGCTGCGCCCGCCCTTTCGGCCACGGGATTTGTTGCGCTGATGCTCGACAAGGCCTGCTACTGCGGCACTGGCGAGACCCACCTGCGCAACTTTACGATTGCGATGCTCCGGGTCAAGGGCGGACTCGCTGGCAGGTCGGCTGCTCGACCGGCCTCTTGAGCCTGAGATTGCTCTGGACACGGAAGACTTCCTATGCCTCGACCTGCTGCGGCGGTCTTCAATTACCGTAGTTTTCGTGGTGTTCTTGCGTCCCGCAACATAAGCGAGGGCCCCGATACCTGCAAGAGCAGCGAGAGTGCCGACTTTCTTGACCCGTGATGACGACCTGCTCCTATGGTGGCGTCGGCCTCGCGGATCGCGTTCGTAGGAGCTCGACCTAGACCGATTCCTCACTCTGCTGACGACTTCGGCACCCACAGCACCTAGAGCGCCGTAGCCGACTGCTTGTCGAACGTGGTGGCCCGGATCTTCTCCCTGCTTTTTGCGATGATGCCTCATCAATTCGGCGGCGCCAACTCCGGCAATGACTCCTTCGGCGAGATGGCGCTTGTGGTTAGGACTGCTGTCACGGCCCCAGGTATCCTTCTCCTTATGAACGTACACCACATCATCGTCGCTGTAGGCATCCCGGTCTCGATAGCGGCCACGGCCATATTCGCGCTCGTCGTAGTAGTCTTGCTCCCAACGGCCGCCTCGATCGACCTCTTTGATCTTGCGCTCGTAGTAATAGTCTTCATCCCGACGGGGTTCACGACGCGCAATCTGTCTGTCTTGTGTTACCTCGGCACGCTCAACGATCTCGTACGACGGCTCTTCACGCCGCACAATGATCTGTTGCGGGGCGGACTCCTGGACAATGATGGGCTGCGGAGCCTCGTTGCGGATGATAATGGGCTGGGGTGCGGGCTGCTCGGGACGGAAGTACTCTGTGGATCTAGAATACCTCTCTAGCTCGCCGTAGGGCGTCTCTCGAGGAGCCTCCCTCTCTCGTTCATAGACCTGGCGGTACTCCCTTGTGACAGGGGGCGATGGAGAGCGTTCCACCTCGCGCTCAATGTGGTACTCGCGAATCTCGCGACGGACGGGGGACGGCGAGCGCTCCACCTCACGTTCCACGAAGCGATACTCGCGCACCTCGCGGTCTCGGGGGTCGTCGCGTTCAACGACGTACTCGCGCACTTCGCGGCGCTCCTCGACTGGTTCGCGGGGGCGGTGGACTAGGCGCATCTCCGACTCGTAGACGTCTTCTTCCAGGGAGTGGTCGGGGATCTTGTAGCGCTTGACGGTAGTGTAGCTGCGTCCGCCTCCATGCGAGCTTGCCTCGTAGTCCCGCTCGCGCTCTGCCCTAAATACCGTCGACATGGCGCACAAGCAGGCGGGGCGACGGGACGCTCAGCGAGTGTTGTGTATGCGATGTGGTTTGCTTCGAAGGTGGTATGTAGGTAACTCGAGGTTGAGAGATGTGCGACAGGCAAACAGGCGATCGTGATGCGGGGGAGGGTTGGTTCGCTCGTCTGCTCAGCCAGTCGGTAGAGAGTCGTATATTACGTAGGCGAAAGAGGGAGGGCGGCGTGCGGCAGAGCCTCGTAGTGTGTTTGCCGATCTGATTGCGAGCCGTGATGCGATGTGCACCGTTCGCAGGCGTCTGCGGTGTAGGAATGCGAAAGTGATAGCAAGGTGCAATAAGAGGGGGATGGGCGAGGGCGATCAGGCGCAAAGTTGCGAGCTGCTGCCCAGTTTGAGCCCTGGACTCCTGGGGAGTTAGCCGCGTGGATGATGTCACCGGCGAGCGAAGACGACTCAACTACAGACTGACACTGACGTTGACATCGACACTAACAAGCGTGACTCCCCTTCAGTCTTCTATATAGCGAGCATCTTCTACCGCCACGCACAGATATGCTGCCTGCGTACGACTCTTCAAAGCTAGAGCATCGTGCCATCGCCGTTCCCCGCTTCATTCGGCCCCCACAGATACCAGTACACGCACCAGCGCCTCGACAGAGATGAAACGTTTCACCTCTACTTCCTTCAAGTTTGCTCACCGGATCCTTTAAGAGAAGGGCGCTGCGGGCACAGCCCCCGATACGGTGAGTGACTGACTCGGACCTCGTGCTGCGCTGCTGAGCTGCTGAGCACTGCAATGCTACCTGATCCTCCTCAATGACCAACGTAACAGTATTACTGTTCTGACTGCGGCTGATGTGGACCATCTGCTTCGAAAGTTTGCTTGGTGTTACTGAGGGTGTGCTGGTCACAAGGCCTTCTATCCAGGAGAACCATGCTACGAGCCGCATCGTAACCCCATCATGGCGATTCACGGTGACTCACAGCGAGGGATGACGACACTTGGGTTCAGGTCAGGCGACTTTGGCCGGAGGGTGGCTGATTATTCTTCCTCGTCTCCAATCTCAAGTCAATCAAGAAAGAGGGCATAAATTGGGCAGAGCCGCATACAGCACCGGATGATGGCCTTTCGCAGAAGTTTCCGAAAAGCCATTCGCTGATTAAAAATGTCAAACTACCAACTACATCTTTTACTTCAACAGTTAAAGTGAAGCAAACAGTGACTGATGTACCTTCTCGTACCTTCTATCTAATGATAAAGAGCCTTGCGGTTCCCTCCAGTCCAATATCACATAACAATGAGCCATTTTCAACAAGCCGAAGTCCTGTCTGATAGGACAACTGCCACTCACCGGACGCATAAGCTAAGAACAAGGCTAAGCCTGGCGGCATCTATCCGCCTTCGCACCAACACTGCGTCTTCACAATACGATGGATACATCAAGCTAGTCAAGAGGTGCCACCCAGAGTAGCTTCATTCATCGCTTATATGTATCAAGGCTGCGTAAATGTAGTTAGAGTGCGGGTGGTTCCATAATACCACATTGCTGTACCCTCGCGATAACAGCCGCTCGTGAGGTATCCTTCGGGTGTTTATGGATTGCTAGATTACGCCGATGACCCTATGGTATCAGTGTTTGTCCATTTTGCTCAGGCACAGCATTTGCTTGTTTTGGCACCGGCTCCGGAACGTCCGGATTACGGTGTCACTTCACCGTTGCCGTTTTCGTACATTTTCTCACTACATCTAAAATATGAGCTCGCTCTATCGTTTGGCCGTGTACCAACGCTTCGGCCCCACGGATATCTTAAAGTTCTAGATGCGACTCGCTTCAGCCAGTCCGTCGGCTATTTGTTGTATAGTCTCCCCAATGTCGTGGAAGGATTCTGGGGTAGGACAGGCGGCCTCACTCTGCTCAGGGACATGAGGCTGAAGGAATGGACCGCAAAGAGTAATCTACAGTAAACTAAGGCGGTATGGATGCATCTCAATGACACCACAATGGCACAGATGAAGACGCATCCCAGGCTCGAATCAAGCTGTCGTCAAATCGAACGAGTTCAGCGGTCGGTGAACTGAAGCATCGAGATGGCCCGAGTGGAAATTCACCCGTTAGTTAATATGTGGAATCCGGAATGCATGATAATAGGGCAACTAGCGCAGTGCTTGAGCATCGAGATGGGTTGAATTTGCGAGGGTGAATTGAGCGGGACGACTGTGCAATCCTGAGAAGTTGAAGTGGGTATATTTGTTTTTTTGGCTAGTAATGTGTATGCGTATGTGAGTAAGCCTATCCAATCGCTCCATGTCAATCTTGAGTGAGAGGACACTGATGATCTTCATAGCATTAGCTAGTGCGGATATTTTTATCGATGGGAGGTTGTTATCGATGGAGGATACGCGTTCTCATAACGAGAAAACACGGGACGCTGTTACTCAAGTCTTTCCTTTGGACATCGTGTTGAGTAGTTCTTGATAAGAGGAAGGAGGTACCATAGGAATCACGCGGATATCTGTCATATTTCTTAGAGCGAGTTTCTACCGCCCAATAACAGCGTAGTCAACACAGTTTGAGTTCCCGGACCTAGCACTGCGGCGAGAGCAATGATGGTACGCCTGTTTGCTTGTTTCGAAAAGGGCGAGGAGGAGTTCGATGCGAGGGCTTAGGCAGAAGATGGTGTCGCCATGATTGATAGGTGTGTGAAGTTATAACGGTGGAATGGAAAACAGGACGACGTTGGTTGAATTGGTCGCTGGCGATTGCTTCTTCTGAGGTGTTGTGTTTCTTCTGGTGTGCTGGATAGATACGCATGAAAATGATTCGTTGAGATGGTTGGTGTTGTGGAGCTCCAAGGTCAGTCGCTCCTCCCAGATTAACGTGCGAGGAAGCCGCAATCTAGGCGTGCGAAGAAGTGGGAATCCTAGTATTGAATCAAGTTCATTAGCTCAATAAACTACTTACCGTGGATGCTCATTTTATACGCAAACGTCCAGGTCGAGGTGAATGAACGCATCACGTGACTTGACTTCACCTGGTCTGTGCAATCGTCTTGAGTGCAGGCGATCTTGCACGTTGGAATGCGTCAGAGTTTGATAAATTACGGCTCAGTATAGAACTTCTGGAAAGGTTGCGCAGGAAATCTTCAAATTGGTATCTCGCTTGTCCATCCAGCAAACAATGAAATGATCCAAGCCTCTCATGAGTCCGACATAGAGAAGACTGCCATGCCTTTGAGAATCTCCCATCCATAAACCATGGCCAATTCTGCCGTCCCACCCATTTTGCTGATGAGATCCTCAGACCCCGAATGTTGTTGTCCCTTTATATACCGCAGAACAGATTTCTAATGTCGTTGTGACTCGGAAGATTATAAAAGTACAGTCAGTTCGTATGCCACTGATGAAACGCCTAGGACTCGCACGCCATGAAATAGAATCGTCGTCGCCGCCGCCGCCTCTATCATCGTCATTGCATATGCTGCATGTTCCCCATCATGTTCATGTTCACGTTCATGCCCGCATTACTCCCCAGCTGCATATTGGGCGGCAGCCCGGCGCTGTTGGGAGGTTGCATATTGTTCTGCAGCCCCGCGCTGTTCGGCGGCTGCATACCGCCAGCGTTCATGTTCTGCATACCACCGGGCATCCCGGACTGCGATGACATCGAGTTCAAGCGTTGCGGGCCGGGCGATGCTTTGGCTTGCGCACCCTTCCATCCAGGGAAGAGGGTCTGGAGTTTGAGGTAGGCTTTAACGAGCTCGTCAGGGGAGTTGGGGGGATTCATTATCGCGGGACCGGGCATGATGGATTGATTAGGTTTGCTGTATCGTTCGGCGCTTTGGGCGAGAAAGGCGAGGTTGGCTTGAAGACGGCGCATGCAGCTGGAGAAGTCAGCTTCTTCGGCAATCATATGAAGAGGACAGATACGCACTCTCTGTACTCCAGCGAGGACGGTGGCTGTTGCTTGTTGTCCTCGGTCTTGACCTCTGTAGGACCAATATGGCCCGTCTTGCCTTGGATGTGCAGCTCGCCGACCTCTTCTATGAGCATCATATTAATCGATAATATAGTGTCTATGCGTTCCTTCTCACGCGCAACGGTGGCTGGCGACCCGGGCTCTGTTTTGATCGGCGTGACGGGCGCGGGTGTGGCCGCCATGGTGGGTTGGCTATTTGCGTACTGGGTCGTCGGTAGGGGCCCATACGGGGACACACTGTTAGTTGCGCTCGAGGGTGAGGCGGTTGCGGTTTGGCGGTACGGGCTCGGGGAGGGCTGCTGCATTGCTGTCGGTCCCAATCAGTCGACCGATGTGAGAAAGGATCGGCTCGCTGGCTTACCTCGAGCTTGTGCGTGTGCTTGCGCCTGCGCCTGGTGAAGTGACAGGCCAGGCTGCATCATGGCGCCACTCGTCATGGCGGCTCCAGGCAGACCAGCGGTGCTCGAGAAGCCACCGGCTTGGCCATTGGCGAACTGGTTATAGGGAAACGAGGGTTGGGCGGCATTTGATTGCTGCTGCTGTAGCCGGGCCTGCGCCTGAGCCTGAGCCTGCGCATGCGCCTGCTGTGGATCCGCCGACGAGTATTGTTGCGGGGAAGAATGCGAGGGTACGGGTGCGGGTGCGTGTGTTGGAAAGGACCCTCCCCCTCCGCCTCCGCCTCCTCCGCCGTATGACGCTTGCAGTTGGTACTCCATCCTACTGTATCATTGGGCACGTGGCACAGCCGGGTTAGATTATTGCTTGTACGATGATCAGAGAAGTTCGTTATGAGCGGTGGTGTGATTGATAAGGATGGAGGCCGCTCCCGAAGGTCTTTTCCGCCCGAACGAGCCTTGTGGCGATCTGGCGCCGGCGCGAACAACTACCTCGTCTTCTTCATCGTAGCCCTCGTTCAGCGAACAGTCACGGGGTGCACAGCTACACGATACCGCGGGCGAGCGAGAGAAGAGGAGCCGGGCCAGGGCTCCCCGCATACCATTGTCTCATCAAAACACCTGGTCGCCTCCACGCACGCACAAAGCAACTTGGAGCAACCTTTCGGCACCCCTGCACGCTTGGCTCCACTCAAGCTTTCGACGACACGCATCCAGATCCGACTCGCAGCGAAAGCGCGGTGTTACGGAATCGGGCTAGACTTGTGGTCCTGTCAAAGTACAATAAACCGAGAGTCCTCACGAAGGCTCACTTACATCCCACTTTTCCTGCAACAGCAGAGATAGCATCAGAAATGGTCACTCTACACAAGTTTACGGCTCAATCCAACTAAGACGTTACTCTTTTTGAAAGCTAGTCATCATCCTCGCTCTGTGGCTCATCAACCACCATCCTCGACCTGACATGCGACTTACGTCCACTCGCAAAATCTCTAGGCAGAGATAACAGTTCCTCATCATTGAACAGATCCTCGACAAATTCGGACCGCGTCGGGCTCGAAAACAACAGCTTGAGTGTCGCATCCGATTCCTGCCTGTACAGCCTGGTCAACCTCGAGATGACTTCCGTCGTTCCCCCGCAGCGCTTTGGAGGCTGCGCAAAGAATCGCAATCCATCAATCACAATGATCAAAACCACTTCTGAGTCGAGACTCATGACGAGTGTCTCAAACATGGAGCAAATCGAGTTGATGTTGCCTGGCTTGGTGTTTTCATAGCACTGCCGAAGAACGGCAGGGTCAATGTGGCCACGAGCCCGATCGATCAACTGCAATAATAGGCTCATCGCCAATTCTTCTGGGTTGCCGTTACTGTCCTCCTGCCAGTCCGGATGCTGGCCACAGAAAAATCCTATTGTTATGATGGCTAGACTGGAAATTTCGTGTCCACTGTGCGTTTGGTGATGTTCCAATAGTTGGTAGAGCATTTGTGCAGTGAAGAGTGATACTGCAGAGTCTGGACGCGGTTCTGCCCGGCCATTCAGCAGAAGCAAAGCTGGCTCGTCTACCGTAAGCCATGCTAGCAAGCGTGGGTTGGTTTGAAGAGCTATGAGTCGGCTTGCATCGTGGCTGGTACGTCGCCATTTGCTCGATCGCTTGTTCAGCGTCATACAATCCTTTCGAATGAGATCGGGTTCGTACAAGAAGTGTTCCAAGACATGCTCTGGGTCGATATCCGGTATACGCTTCTGGTGTTCACGGTTAGAGCCAGTGAGTGCTCTCTCTTGCAACGCTCCCATAACCGTGTTCAACAGAGGCTTCAGCCCTTCAAGAACCTCGAGGCGAGATTCTCTCTCTTCTGTGATCTGTCGCGTTATTGTCTGTAACTGACTGTGGATGCTTGCTTGCGAGTACGTGTTCCAATACGACAATTGCATGGTCTCGCGCTCCGTATCCCGGGATAACTTGTTGAGTCGCGCTTCGAAGGCCTGAGATGCTGTCTTCAGCTCTGCCTGGCAATCCCTAAGCTTGTCCATGAACCCAGTAGGATCGGCCAATAGCTTGACTCCGGTAACTGGAATGTGTGTCAGCCTGGTCATGTTTGCAAAAGAGATGTGGATTCCTACGCCAGGTGTTCTTCAAAAACCATAGGAGAATGTGGTTCAGAAGATTAAATGCGGCAACATAGAGAGCTGCAGCTCGTCGGTGAATTTCCTCGTCTCGATCATTGACATTAACGTCTGCAGCAAGGTCCTTCAGTTGTTGTGGTAGATCCTCTAGCGTTCTGTATACCTCAAGACGATACAGTCCTGTAGTGCGCAAGCCATTGAAGACCACTTTGAGACTGCCGCAAAGAACGGAAGAAAAGCCAAATGAGTCGTTCGGGATCAAAGTTGCGGCTGTCTGGCCTGCACCCGCATTGCGACAAAGACCTCGAAACGCACGCTTGAGCTTTCCCAACGAGCCCGACATGTCCTTGTCTTTCGTAGCTAGCTTTTCGAGCCCACTGCAAGCTACTTGTACAGATTCTTCAACTTCTCTCCAATTGTGGTTGGTATTGACCTCGAGGAGCGGTTGCTTCAGTTTCTTCCGGTAGTTGTTACATGTTGCCAACAATCGATCGCGAGCTTCAAAGGTGGCCCGATATATCTCATCGTATGGTAGAGCGCAGTCCGAGCCGTCTTCCAGGACCCATCGCTTCTTGATGCCGTCAAAGATGATGCCAGTTCCGGGTCGGCCTAACAAGGCTGGATGGCAGCTTCCATCAAGTTTAACCATGTATTCAGCCACTTCGTATTGCATCAACTCCGTCATGGCTTTAGAATGGATTCAGTAGACGCAAAGGGCAGAGAGCATGTGTGTTTGTGGGCCTTTTGAACCCGCAAGAGGAGGCAACACTTACACAGTCGCGAGGCCGAGCACAAGCTTGCATAATGTTGGTCGCGCATCTCAGCCACCGATCGCTGTCAGCGTGACACTGTGATGGCTGCAAGCGTGGAGGAAATTCTCTCTCGCTATTGGTGGTGCAAAAATACATCCTACGTATCACGGACTCGGCAGGTATGGGGGCGGAAAGATGTGGGATGTGTCACCTTATCACACCTCAGCCTGATCGCCTGCGAAGAAATTGAATACTGTAGATTGAAAATATGGGCGAAGAGAAAGGTGAAAAGAGTTCCCCGTCCCTTCCAACTCCGGTAGATTCGGCAGCGACGACTTCGGGAAGCAGCGACCATGAGAAGGACGCAACCGCCCGGTCCTCTGACGCCCACACAAGCTTATCAAAGACAACACCCGATGAGACGACCGACAAAGAGGAGAAGACTTCTCAGCCTCAAGATGCCTCCCAGAGCGAAGTCAAAGCGAAAAACCCGTCAGTTGGCGTGCAAAACTCATTCACTCCTCCTCCTCCTCCTCCACCTCAATATCCTGATCCTGGACCGCCGCGTCCGCCTCCACTGCCTCAATTCCCCACATCAATTGGACAGCTACCACCCAAGTATATTGATGAGTCTTTAGCAAATTACAAGTAAGTTCTGTTCTGATTCATGGTCTTGGGGGCTTGCAGGCTAATCGATGATCTAATAGCAAGCGGGCATGGTCGATAGAAATCGACAGAGCCTCCCGGCAAGACTGGCGAAAGCGAGAATGGCACAACTTGAAATGGCCAATGCCCATCATTCAGGCCTTCTATCTCCAGGTTCCCGGCGTCTCAAAAGCGGCTGATGAAGAAGGGGCCGGGTCCGACGAACCACCATTCAAG
Source organism: Byssothecium circinans (assembly GCA_010015675.1). NCBI lineage: Eukaryota > Fungi > Ascomycota > Dothideomycetes > Pleosporales > Massarinaceae > Byssothecium > Byssothecium circinans. The sequence continues at coordinate 1,154,944 of ML976977.1, read as the reverse complement.
GAAGCCGAAGCATTTGATGATTTAGGGGAGTTGAAGAATCTTCAGAGGATTGCTATCCATTCGGAGTATTTGCATAACGAAATCCTTTCCATCACACGCGTATTAAGTGCGCAGGATACCATATTGTAAGTCTGCCGATATGATCCTGCGGAAAGGGTTGCTGACGTCAATTATCCAGTGTCGCTCCGCCTTATAAAGTAAGTTGAGTACACAATGGAGAATAATTAGAGTCGCTAATGAAGACTAGCTTCTTATGCGTGCTTTCCCAGAGATACAAACTCGCTTGGTCAAGCTGAAGAAGGAACTCGAAGAAGCGAACGCCCAAGTACGCGCTGAAGAAGAAGCAAAAGCTTCCGAGGGAAAGAGTTTGAAAGAAACGGAACCATCCAGTGAAACCCCAGCACAAGACAAAGCAACTGAAAAGTGCGATGGGGAAACACCAGATGCACAAGTCGAGATTCCTACGCTGGCAAAGGAGCCAGCGACAAAGGACAAAGCAACTAGTGTATCGTCCTACGCGTCGTCCGTGGCAAGCTCCGAAGGCGACTATTTTACCAACGAGACAGAACGTAGAGACCGGCTGGATGCGCGATACACACATCTCAAGTGCCTTCATGACTTCATGACAACAGAACTTGGCGACCTGCTAGAACTCAGGAAGAGAATTGCCGACGGAACCCAAAAGGATATCGAATTCGAAGACCTGTGGCATCTATACGCACCTGGAGATGTGATCTATTCGAACGATAACGGTTACCACCAACTCTATAAAGTCTACTTCGTGTCAGGTGGGCAGTCGCTCAAACGGACGCGTAATGCCCAAGAAGCAAGTGAGATCAACAATATGCGCGAACGACTTCGGCCATGGGTGCCACCCGAGCTGCGAGAGGATGGCGAAGACGAAACATTGGAGAAGCTGCTCAGAGAAGAGAGCTCTGGGATAGGTACCTGGACGGCTTTCAAAGTGGACTGCTACTCCATGGCGTTCGACGGCGAGTATTGTGGTCCTATTGATGTCTGCAAAAAGATTCAGCCGTACGGTACACCCAGGGAAATCACCAGTCTCCCAATGTTCCCACTACGCTTTCACCCTCGTAAAGACGAGCTACTTCGCGAACTTGAAGATCGTGGGCGTCGCTTCTTGTTTGCAGGCGGGCACAAGAGCTACGATGGTCGAACCATTGCACTGAAGCGCATAGACAGCCGCGTCGAGATACAGAGTGATGTCTACGTTGACTTCGACGCGTACTATCAAGACAACACCTCGAAGAAGCCTGAGCTTGGAAAACTCCTGAGAAGCAGACAGAATTGGGCTGAAGTTCAGGAAGCCGCTTCTTTTGATGAGTTGTTGTCTTGTTCACTGACAGGTCATGAGATCGACTCGAAGCTTTCCGATGACTTCTTTAACGCGAACCGTCTAAGCCTGGAACGTTTCAAACCGCTCAAAGATGAGGTACCCTCCGAGTTTCTCTGTTTAATGCCACACTACGTCGTTGGCTACGTATTTCAACTGCGGGAGTGGCGTGAGTATATCCCCGTTCCCTCCATTCTATGAGGAAGCTAACCTGATCGATTCAGACCATCTGGACCTTGACTTGATCAAGGATATCGACCGCGATTCGGCGGACGCACGAGCTGCAGGTTTTGAAGATTTGGTCATCCCAAAGCGATATCGCGACCTACTCGTTGCACTTGTTGACAGTCATGCTTCGGGTCTGCAGCGCGGGGAAGAGAAGAAGAAGCACGCGTCCGTGATACAAACCCAGATCGACCTCGTCAGGGGGAAAGGTCAAGGCTTGATCATCTTGTTGCATGGTCCACCGGGCTCAGGCAAGACGAGCACGGCAGAGACTATTGCAGCGTACACACGCCGTCCGCTCTACTCAATCACATGCGGAGACATCGGCATGACCCCAGATGTCGTGGAAAAGAACCTACTCGATCACACTAGACGAGCAGACAGGTGGGGGTGCGTCCTGCTCTTAGATGAAGCTGATGTCTTTTTGGTACAGCGTGACTGGGACAGCTTGACGCGCAACGCCCTTGTATCAGGTGAGTAGATCCTTGATCAACATCAGCTGGCACATACTCACAATCAAACAGTGTTTCTCCGTCAACTTGAATATTACGCTGGTATTCTCTTCCTAACCACCAATCGCATCGGTGTCATTGATGAAGCCTTCAAATCCCGCGTGCACATTTCTCTCCGTTACCCAGGCGTCGATCTCGAATCCACAAAAATCATGTGGTCCAACATAATGGCACGCATCGAAAAAGACAACAAGCACTCCGACATCCAAATCGTGTTCGACAAAGAAGCTCTCCTCGAATTCGCAAGCAAGCACTTCGAAAAATGCCGGCGCGAAAATGTAACCTGGAACGGGCGCCAGATACGCAACGCATTCCAAACCGCGCTCGCCCTTGGCCACTACGAGCGCTTCGACAAGATCCGAGAAGCGGGCATGACGCCTGAAGAAGCTCTCGCCACCGGCAAGAAAAAATGGCGGACTGTCAAGCTGACAAAAGCGAACTTCCAGAACATCGCAAAGACGGCGAAGGAGTTTGAACAATATATTGCGACGGTTAGGGGAAGCGACAGTATGAACGCGCAGGAATTGGAGTTGAGGAGGGATAACTACGATCCGGAGAGACCACAGGCGAGGAAACAGTATCCGTCGAGCAGGGAGGCGGTAAGGGATCTGCAGAGTAGTGCTTCGGCATCGAGATCAAAAGGGAAGAGGGCTGCCAAGGTAGAGTTACCGTCGGAAGACGAGGAGGATGAAAGTGATAGTGAAGATCTTTCGCCTGAGGAAGACGATTGAATCAATATTGGTATAAAGCCAAGCTTCGTAAAAAAATTACGTAGTCTAATATGGGAAGATTCCACGTGCCGAAATGATCGACTGGAAGGTCTACTCGCGGAAGACCTCTTCCTTCTTGGGAGCCTCTTTCCGCTTCAAAGCGACAAAATATGCTTCTTTCGATGCCTACAGTCCACAGTCAGCCAACTACCCGCATTAAAACATCACATCCCTTACACTTCTCGACGACTCCGGCTTCTCCCTATGCACCTTCGTGAACAGCCGCTTAAGTTTCGTCTCAAAAGCCTTTTCCTCGGCGCCCTGGTAGAATTTACACAGAAAATGGCCGCCAGTGCGCAACGCATCGAACGAAAACGTCAAAGCCGCCATACAAAGGTCCTAGCATCCTTTTCAGCCAAAGAACAGATTAACCACAAGGAGAGGAATAAATGCGCACCATACTACCGGCATGGTCCTTGAAGGCAATGCCCGACGTATTCATCAACCTAGTATAAGGGTCACTCAAGCTCCTCTTATGAAATCCAGTGATCTGGTCCCAGGGTTCTGACATATCGCTCAACACCACATCCACGACCCTCCCCTGTCTCGTATCCCTCTCCTTCAACGAAAGCTTTTTCTCCACAACTCCACCATCTTTCCGTCCCTTCCCCGGTTGCCCAATCATTTCCGTCTCTATGCCTTCGACTTCCAGATGCGTATGCCGTTCTATATCAACGTACCCGCGCTCCATCTCCTCTACGTCGTCTTCGGTGAACCCGCCGTCCTGCTGCGACGAGATCTGGCGGCGCGGCCGGCCGAGATCAGGGTCTTGGACGTAGGCGCGGACTTCGGCTTGGATTTCGGGGGAGAGGAAGTTGCCTTGGATGGTGGAGACGCCGCGGGGGGGTTGCGCGGGGATGAGGTCGATGCCGATGACGCGGCCGTTGGGTGCGGTGCGGTTGACGGCGACTTGGGACCAGGAACCGGGTGCGAAGCCCTAGGGATATAAGTTTGAAGGTTCCTTATTTCTCCCGTGGAGGGTGGTGATGTACTAGATCTACAATGGTCTGGCCTGGTTTGAAGAGCTTGTGCTTCTCGTTCAGCTGTTTCTTGTTAGAGCCTTCCTTTCCTTTGTTCATTGAGCGTGGTAGGCGGACCTCGAGGAGCTTGAACGCGGCGCGACTCTTCAGACCTTGTACTCTGGCTTCTTTGGCGAAGAAGTCGCTTCCCTGGCGTGACTTCCATCTCGTCGATGACGAGGATGAGGCATGGCGGATCGGAACCGCGAGCGAGCGTCTACACGAGGGACAGGAAGCGCATTTTGAAGCGAAGCAAATGGATCCTATAGGGGATGGCTTTGAGCCAAGTAGGAAGCTATCAGTGAGCTGTCGAAAGAGGCGACGCGACAACATTGGAATGATGAAGTGAGGTCGATGTTGAGTTCATAAATCGACTTTCCGAAGTCATAGCTTTCCGACGTGTGGCTGACTGTGGCGTAAGCTTTTTCTAGATTCGAATTGTCTTTTCCATTGTTTCATCACCTATATTATCTATGTATCTTGGCTAACGAACGGTGTGAGGAATTCTGGAATCAGATAATCAATATTTTAGTGTCTCTTGACTGATTTCTCGCACCTTGTGGAGCGCAGATTGGCGAAATCAAGACCCTCCGTTATCCTCTTCCGATTATTTCCTTAGAACCTTAAGGAAGCTTTCATCGCGTAGCATACTGACCGACTTAATAAGGTATATGTATGTACGTTATATAATCCGGGATCATATGTCTTGAAAGTGCTTCACGAAGCGGGTGAGTGGGTGACAGAATGAAATGATGACCACCATATATTGCACTGAAATTTGGAACTGAAGTATTGACTGAGGCGATTGAAGAACTACAAGCTAATGAGTGGACTGGACAAGCGCGATAGAGATAGTCGAGTGTCAAAAGTCTCGCCACCTTATACCAAGTTCTGCAGTACCTAACACGGCATTCACCAAGCGGCTACCCAAGTAGTTCGAGCTTATCGAAACCATAAGAGACCAGAGTCCGAGCAACGACAGTACTGTTTGGTTCAAGTCTTCAAGATGGACGAGGAGCGATCGGTCGTTGAAATCGGTCGGGTAAGTGGAGGATTCGACCAAGTACTCTGCTGCCTTCCGGAAACTCAGCTTTGAAGAAAAAATGTAAGCTACTTTACATACCTTGGTACTAGCCCTACTTCCCACACCTATCGCTGCATTTGAATGAAGAATTCATGTCCGACCCCTTTTTGTCGCAGCTACAGGCAACAGACTGCGATCTCCTCGTGTGACCGCAGGTGTATGAGATCATATTGTAGCACATGATGTTGGATTTGAGGTTATCGAAGGTTTTGGGGAAGTTTTAACGTAAGAGGTGAGTGTTGAAATGAGGTGTGGAGGTACAATCTGGACGTGCAATGCTTGGTGGAAGGCTTTGTGTTTGAAAGTTTGAGGAACCGTCCGAATAGGTCTGATATATACCGATTCTTGCGGCTCCATGAAATGGAACAGATAAGGCTGGACCGGTGAGACTATTAGAGTAAGATCTGATGGGCTGACAAGGCTGTAGGTCGAGATGCGAAGTCAGTGGGTAGGTTCTGCAGCCTGATGCATCGCATCACATTTTGGGAAACGACAAACAGGGCACCACATCAGGCCACCAATGCACTATTGACACATCTACATCTCGGCTCAGATATCATGTCTCTACGCCCCATTGTCCTCTGTGACTTGCTTTTGTCCTCAAGCGAACATCGATATGGTCCTGTAAGTCAGACTGCTCGTTCACCAATGTGGAAGTTGCCAGTCATTCCGTCATCCCTATAGTTATGAAGAAGGAATAATATGATTAGAGTGTTCACAGGCTATATTTTGACGGGGGTTTTCTTGTTGCCTAGTCGTTTTACCAGAAGGATGGCACACCAGAAGCATCACACCACTAACAGTCTATCGAACAGTAGCGAGACCGCAACTGCCATCCAACGCCTCGTCCTTCACACCGGAAACATCATGTAGTCAGCACTGCCATCCTCAGTCTAGAAATTAGCGGATCATACGGACTCAGCCATGGCGTCTGCACATCATCACGTTGCTCTATGCCATGCAGCATCGCATGCGTTGGATATCTTCCCCCACACCCCTTTCCCGAAATATCCTAACCTTTGCGCGAACCTCCGTGGTCGTATACGTAATCGATCGAGGTGGTGGAGGCGTTAGAAGCGAAGAAGGCGAAGGAGTGCGCGGGGGCCCGGGGCTTGACGCGGAAGTAGACAGTCTGGGATCGATTGGGAAATGAGGAGCTGAGAAGTGATGCGATGGTATGCTGTGAGGTGCGGGATTGTGGGACTGGAGGGGGGAAGGTGGGACGTTGAGGGGTGTGTTGATTTAGAAGAAGCTAATGGTGTTGATTTCAGTGCTTTTGCATTGATTAGGCTTCGGCATGATGGCATCGATGGAAACTACGTACTCATTCTCATGCTCTGCTTGGGAAGAGATACAGCCAGTGTGTCTACTGGGCTCTTGAACTTGTACTCCATTTGTTTGTTGATTGTTTTCCTCTCCTTGAACCGGATATAGATCCACTTTTGAAAACCAGAGGGCAGCATCTGATGGCGCGAATGTAGCCACCTCTCTTCGCTCCGTCTCCTCACCAACCAGCTGCCCAGTCTACGGCTGATTTACCCATTAGCACATAGATAATAGCGGTGCGCGAACAATACCCGCAAGAGTTGAAGGGCAAAAAGAGTTTCGTATTACAAGCCATATATCGCACCTATAATGTGCTTAAAAAAGCATCATATCCAATGAAAGCCCTCAACTATCGTACAATGCGCCTGAACTGCGAAGATGATCCCGGATATACGCGTCATCTCGTCTCGTCTCCAACTCCACACGTGAAATGCCCGTGGAAAACGCCTGGTATCATTAGAGATATGCAATGAAGAGAAAGAAACAAGTCGGAACATTCAGTCTGTCCATAATACAAAGACGTCCCTCGAAGAATGATAATGAAAATTGACGGAACCGCGACCCAGTTAATCAACGTCTCTCGAGAAGCCGTTCCTCTTCATCGTAGAATCGTCAAAGGTTCGTAAAGGGATACCGAAATCGTCTTCAGGCCAATCTTCCTCATCGCTAGACTCCCACGAGCAGGGAATCTTCTCGCTAGGGCGAACGCGGTAGGTGTTGAAACCGAAGACTCCATCGGTAATGTTGGCTGCGATGCGCAACATGAGTTGGACCAGATGAGCCGGTGGACCTAAAACGATTTCACACGTCTTACGGATCAAAGCAGCCGTGAATTGCTTGCTGGGTCCACGAGTAGGCGGACAGAACAGATTCTGGGGCTGCGGCATTGGTGAATAAGCGCGCCGTTGGGATGCGCCAGTGAGACGTTTCATGCGGATGGCCGCTGGCGGTGTAGGTACGTCCAAAGATGGGGGTCTCACGCTATCGTCGTCTGAATCACTGACGAGCGGAGGTGTCGAAGGCGCTGAAGAGAGGTGAATATCTATAGAGGGAACTTTGGGAGGCGAGTCCATGTTTTTGGCATCGTGCTCTACTTCCTCTTTTGTTGGTGTTGTTGGAGCCTCCCCGACTGGAATAGGGGACGATGCCTTCAGTGTCATCTCTGATACCTGGCGGCGATGTTTGCTTCTGCCCCGTGACTCCAGTTCTAGCAAGCTGCTCTCGTCCGCCCACGGGTTGACGGCGTCGCTTTCCGCATCAACGTACGGCGGAGAAGGGCTGCGCGTGGAAGGTTCCAGCGAGTAGAACGAATCGTTGGCAGACACGATGCTTTGAGCATCAACAGACTCCTTGCGTTCCATCTCTACCCCCATTGCTGTGTCTGTAACTTCGGGAACCGGTTTCAACGGCTTGTCGCTAGCTTGGTCACTCGCCTCCGACGGGTGACTCTGCACCAAATTCGTGGATATCGGCGCGGTGATGGATCGCATCTGGAATGACTTTGCTCGTTCTCTGACAGGTAACATGGGTGGGACAGGCTTTGGTGATGTGATCTCTGGAAGGGTCTCGGGCGACTCGGGCACTAATTCGCTCTTATCAGTATTGATGCTCGAGCGATCATCTTCTTCGTACGAGGAAGTAGTGCCAGAATCTGAAGCATCCAATACGGGGGTAGAAGGCCGTGAAGCACTTTCTGGCATCCACTTCTTGTCGAACAGCCACTTCTTCGCCTTTTCCGGTGGCTTCTTTAGCCGTCTCCTCGGTGGTGTTTTAGGGCGCTCTGGTAGCTGAACTTGGACCTCACGGCTGAAAGGACTCTGCGTCTTCTCGAACTGCAGCACATGGGCCAGCACGCTCTTGAACTGCTCCACCTTCTCCTTATCATCCGAAGTTTCATAAGGCAGTTCCATTCGATAGTACGAATCTTGTCGTACGCGCAACACAAATATCGACTCGCCGTCGACGCGCCAACATTGGGATCTGGGGAAAATGGTGTGTAGGAGGTTGCCGGAGTTTAGGAATGAGACGTTGGACGAGATCACGCGGTATATCCGCAATACACCTGCCATCTGATCAGTTTTTTGCATCACCTGATATTGTGTTCCTACTGACCGACTGCCATTGTGCGCTCTGTCGGCGTGCGCCATGGTATCGAGCGTGTGTCATCCTCTCCATTCCCGCGGCGCGAAGGTGATGCTCGTCGCAGGCTCGATGCAGTGAACGACACGATCTTGGTCGACGTGCATACGAAGAGGGTTTCTATCCCATCAGCCGTGTTTGCAGGTTCGGGCGAAGGCTGTGGTCTGTTTGCGATGCGTGCGGGGAGCGTGAAAGAGCGGCGGGAGGGATTCAAGGCGGCGGCGGCGGGCGCGTACTCTGGCGTCTTCGAGGCATGCAGCGATGACATGTTTGTTTACGGTGGCATCGTCGGCCTGCAGCGCCTGATATGCCAATGGATGGAAGGGAGTATAAAGAAGGACTGGGATTATAGGGCAGCGGTTGTTGAGGGTGTCGAGGTCGGACGAGAGCGAGAGTGAGAGCTGTAGACTACGGGTGTGGCTGGCGGGCTAAACCTGGCACGGCCTCAGTTTCGTGATGACCTATCCCCAGTGGGCGCGTGGAGGTTGTATGTAATTAGTATTCACCACGTATTGGACATTATAGAACAACACAAAGCCGTTTGTGCATGCAGAGGAGAAAAACATCAAGACAAAGCGCCACACAGGTACAAAGTACGATGACGGTCCAACGATGCCAGAGGACGCAGTGCTCGGGCCACGCGCAGGCGTTACGTCACCTCATACTACTGGGTCCCACCAGTTCATCCACTGCAGCCAGCATCTGAATATCCTCAACCACTCCCTGACGACAATTGTTGATCATCGGCCGCCAACATGTCCGCCTTGGCCAATTTCGACCCAAATGCTATCCTGCGCGGGGCACAACTAACCCTAGTTGGCGGTAACTATTACATGGCGTGCGGAAAGACCCATCATCTAACAATCTTCCAGTGCATCGAGCTCTCCAAAATCCAGGTCTCTTCACCTCACAACACTATCGTCAGGCTGCTCTAGCTGTTGCCGCTGGTGTTGCTATTCGGATCCTCTTGGCTATCCCCGTAGTGGGCGTTAGAGCACTGTTATGGATTCTCTCCTTCATCATCAACATGGATCATGCGCAGTGGGACAATTCTGTCACAGACGGGCTGCATTTTCTTGAGCACAGTGTGCTTCAAGTACCCTTCTTCATGATGACACTCATGCGGTACATCACGCCGACGCTGGACCAAATGTTCATGGACTCTTTGCGCTGGGTAGACCAGACGTACGTGCAAAAGCACAAATCTGAAAATCCGCACAACCTTCGAGCAATGTACTATCCCAATTTGCAGCAGTATCCAACCCACGCCCCCAAGGGAGATCACCAGAAGACGCCGCTCAAGCAAACCCTGACCGTCTTTGCTGTCAAGTATGGTCGAAAGGCAGCCATCTCGCTCACCGTATTGTCACTCTCATACATCCCGTACATCGGTCGATTTGTGCTTCCGGCAGCCAGCTTTTACACCTTTCAAAAGTCGGTCGGACCGCAGCCTGCAGCTGCCATCTTTGCTGCATCCCTTCTCATGCCGAGACGTTATTTAGTCACCTTCCTTCAGTCCTACTTTTCATCAAGAACTCTGATGCGCGAACTAGTAAGCATTACCTCAGAGCCTACTACTTCTGATGATCCAAAGTACATTGACCTCTAACATAAAATTAGCTTGAACCTTACTTTGCACGCGTCCGATACAACAAAGAGCAGAAGCAGCTGTGGTTCAAGGATCGAGCTGGCGTTCTTTTTGGCTTCGGGCTCGGCTTCTACGTGTTTGTGAAGATTCCTCTGGTTGGTGTTCTCATCTATGGTCTCGCAGAAGCATCAACAGCCTACCTTATCACGAAGGTCACCGAACCGCCGCCGCCCCCGTCTGAGGCCGAGGAGTACAAGCAGGACTCTCTCCGCTGGAAAAACAAACACGAATTCCTAAGTTTGCCTTGGCAGAATATGGATGTCTACAATCTCAAGAAACTTAAAGATCAGTTTCGCTCCGAGACTCGACAAACGCCCCGAAAACAGTTTAGCTAGTGTTCCGCTCTGGCCATGACCGGATACCTTCATTTCGCGTCCCAAAATCTTACGGAGATAACATTCTACGAGTCCTCAGTACATATTGCAGTCGGTCAATTCGGTAGGTATAAATTAAATGCACATCAAAAGGCTCGTTTTAGTCTATTCAACTGATGTCCCGAGGAACTACAGCACAAAATCCTCTAAAGCAGTCACATATACGATGATGTTATTAACGTTTTGACATGCAAGGTATACCCCGCTGCGGGGTTGTAGCTCCTCCAATTCGTCCGCAACACAGCTTCCGACGATACGTAACAGGCACTACTTTTATCTCGGCTTATCATTTTCCTTGTTACCAACTTCGTTATGATGATGCTAAGGTACAGCTCCACGGAAGCTAGGAGTGGGGTTGTCAATGGAGTGGTGGAAGCTGGGTGCTTTCCCCGCGCGTACATTAATAAATAACAAGCCTTATGCCCCCTTTACCTACAAGATCCTGTCTCTTCCTCTTCTTGAATTCTTTAATCAATAGCTCCGGCCATAGCAGTAAGAATGGGCAGACAAGAGATCCGAACCGCAGCAAAAGTGTCTTTGGAGAAGCCAGCTGCCGAACAAGAATGTCTCCATGTAGGATCACCTTCCTAACTGGACCACCTATCACTGACCGAACAGAACCGTTGGCACCCAGATGGTACGCCTCTCTCACCTACTACCCACTTCAAATGGCTCACCCAACAACAGTTCCCTCCTACGATACCATCAAGAACGGCGAAGTGGTCAAGATCGAATGCGTAGACTGGACTGGAGGACAAATCCACAACAACGACTCGGTGGACGACGTGCGAAACATCGACCTAACCAAAATCCACTACCTGACCGGACCATTCGATGTTGAGACTGCCGAACCCGGTGACATCCTCTTGGTTGAAATACAAGATGTACAGCCAATGCAGGAACAGCCCTGGGGCTTCACTGGCATCTTTGCAAAGGAGAACGGAGGAGGATTCCTAGACGAGATTTACCCCAAGCCGTGAGCAAACACACGTCCTACAAGCTCTCTCCCGAGGCAGCTATACTAACCCCAATCCAGCGCAAAAGCCATCTGGGACTTCGAAGGCATCTTTTGCTCCTCACGCCACATCCCCGGCGTCCGTTTCGCAGGGCTCATCCACCCCGGAATTCTGGGCTGCGCTCCCTCCGCCGAAGTCCTCGATACATGGAACAAGCGCGAAGCCGAGCTCATTTCCTCATGCAGCCACATGGACCGCAACGTCGCCCTACCCCCCGAGCCCAAAAACGTGCATGTTGGCTCCGCCTCCCAAGCCATTAAAGACAAAGTCGGCAAAGAAGGCGCGCGCACCGTGCCCGGCCGCCCCGAACACGGCGGCAACTGCGACATCAAGAACCTCTCCCGCGGAAGCAAAGTGTACCTCCCCGTCCACGTGAAAGGAGCGAAGTTCAGCGTCGGCGACTTGCATTTCTCGCAAGGCGATGGTGAGTATAGAACCGATGAGAAAGATCCATTGCTCTCCTACAGATCCGAGCTGACTGTATACATGTAGGAGAGATCAGCTTCTGTGGCGCTATCGAGATGGCAGGCGTGATCACGCTCAAGTTCACCGTCATGAAGGGCGGCATGAAAGAATTAGATATGAAAAGCCCCATCTACATCCCCGGACCCGTGGAGCCGCAGTTCGGTCCCGGACGGTACATCTACTTCGAAGGCTTCTCCGTCGATGAGAATGGGAAGCAGCATTACATGGATGCTACGGTTGCGTATCGGCAGACTTGCTTGAGGGTTATTGAGTATCTGAGACGCTTTGGTGAGTTCCTTGTTTCTTCGATCTATCGTGACCATGGATTCGCGGCTCGGCAGTCGAGGACTGGGGACTGTAGCTAATATCAGTGAACAGGGTACGATGACTACCAAATCTATCTCCTACTCTCGTGCGCGCCGATCCAGGGACATATCGCAGGCATTGTGGATATTCCGAATGCGTGTACGACGATTGGGGTTCCGATGGATATTTTCGACTTTGATATTAGTCCGCATGCTAAGGCGGAGAAGAAGAGTCGGGGCAGCTGTGCGACTTAGAGTTGGGGATGAGGTTCTACCATATGGCTAGCATGATTGGCGGCCTAGGCCCATCGTCTCTGCGTCCCGCTCTACCACACTCCTAGTTGGATTAATATACACTTCACTTTCTTGTACGCTTTTGTTGTTGTCACATCTCCTCCAGATATTGCAGTGCGGTGGTGAGGAAGTAGTTTGGAGGGCGTGCGTGGATTAATAGATCGGGCGGGAATGGAGTCCGTGGGAGGTAGTTGGATGGGGAATGAGTAGTATCTATTATGGGATGATAGACTTGCAAATGTTTACAGTACCCAAGATACTTTAAGTGATGCTTGTGTACTGTACAGGTCACACTAACCCCCCATCCCCCCGTCTTGCTCTATCACACTAGCGACTCCACAAAACCTCCACCTCAATCACATGCCATCACGTTCGCATCCGTCCCGCCATCACCAGCCACACCACGTCCCAACAGTTCACGCACGAGCGCGAGCACGAGCACGAGCACTGCGAAACAATAATGGCACCGATAGCCGCCACAACGGGTACCAGACGGGGCCCCAGATAATGTCTGAGCTGCATGTGCATGCGCATCCGCATTCGCATGTGAATGAACGAGCGGGTGGATCCGGGGCATTTGGCTCGGGTTCGGTTCGGGGTCGGGGTTGGGGTCGGGTTCGGGATCGGGGATCTCCATCCAAGATCACAGGGAGGGCCGGTTCTGGGGTTTGCGTTAAAAAGACAAGTACTGTGGATGGATGGTTCAACGGTTCCGAAGACGCCGGGCATGCACGTGCTGAAATGCAGCAGTTATCTAGTGTACCCTTCGTGCGTTTACGGATACTGTCTTATCCATTAAGATATCGCGGCGCTTTGATAGAGTTTAGTGTGGGTTGGGTGTGGGTAGAGTTTCGCGGAATTTCTGTGCTAGTGCTAGTGTATTATGGTATGGGATGATCGTGTTGGGGTGTAAGATATGTTGAGATCAACAGGGAGATGGGTCCTGAGAGGAAGATTGGCTAGGCTTGAGGGAGTTCCGCTGATGGAAAGTTTGTTCAAGGTTCGATAACAAAGTTAAGGGAGGTTGAATGATAGCGCCGTTTGGAACATCAGAATACGGTGAATGATCACTAGCACGGGAAGGGAGTCGACAAGAGTCATACGCATCAACCAAAGCCACTCAATTGAGTTCCCCAGCTCTAACATGGTCTACCTAATAACCACCCCAGCCAACAGAACCGAACCACGACCTCTATGAGGTCGACAATTTTTAAACAATACGAACGAACAAGGGAATCTATGGGTGGGAGGTTGATGTGTAGAAGGGGGTATCCAATCAAAGTTTCAAGGTCCACCCATCCCATCCATATCCCAGGTGAACCGCTCCAAGTAGTAGTGGAAGGAAACAAAATGCGGCGCCAGCTCATGCAACTGAAGTAATTGGCGAAAAGTGTGTGCCATAATGCAATACCGGTGATGGTAGTCGTCTATAGATGAGCGTTATCCACGCCATTTGTGATACCATTGACGTGGTTTGCAACGGAATGACTGTGCATACCAGCTCCGTTGGAAAGGAATTGGTTGGACTGATCGATTTGGTTTTCACGCTCGTTGAAAGGGTCGTACATGCGCTCCTTGATGTACGCATCGAGCTGTTCATCGCTGAGGCCACGGAGCTCGACGGCACGGTCAACACCGTTCTTCTGAGCTGCGCGGATGACGCCGCGGCAGACAATGACGGAGACTTCGCGGATACGGCGGATGTCGGGGTACAGCCAACCGTCAGCAACCTCTCTCTTGTTAAGAGAGGTAGAGAGAGACTCGGCGGAGGCGTAGATCATGTCTTGAGTGATGTTGATAGTCTTGCTCAGGATGGCACCGAGACCAATACCTGGGAAGACATACATGTTGTTGCCTTGGCCAGGAGTGAGGAGCCTGCCGTTGTGCTCTAGCGAGGGGAAAGGAGAGCCGGAAGCGAAGAGGCAGCGTCCATCAGTGTGGAGAACGGCCTCTTCAAAGTTGCACTCTGACTTGCTGGATGGGTTGGAGAGGGGGAAGATGATAGGCCTGTCGTTCAACTTGGCCATCCTTTGAAGGATATCCTTGTTGAAGGCACCACCAATGGTGGACAGGCCCATGAGAATAGTGGGCCTCACAAAGTCGATGAGACGGGAGAGGGACTGGTATTGACGGCCGTTGTTGTCGTCACGGGCGAAGTAGACCTTGTGTTCGGCGAGTTTGTCACCACGGTCAAGGGTGACGAGACCGTTTGAGTCGACAAACCAAAACTTGCGGCGGGCCTCATCCTCAGTCACGCCTTCTTTGATGAAGAACTCAACAATCTGCTTAGCAACACCAACACCGGCGCTGCCTGCACCGAGGAAGATGGCACGGTGGTCCTTAGCAGGGATACCAGAGGCCTTGACAGCGTTGATGAAGCCACCGACAATGACAGCACCAGTTCCCTGGACGTCGTCGTTGAACATGCAGTATGTGTTCTGGTACCGTTCAAGAGCGGGGAAGGGATTCTTGAAGTCCTCGAACTGGATGACGATGCTGCACACGATCAGTTTCCCGAATAGACTACATAGCACGAACAACTCACCTTGGCCACTTGTCGACGAGAGCTGCCATGAGCTCGTCCAAGAACTCCCTCTCCTCTTCAGCGGAGACCTTGGGCATTCTTGAACCCATGTAGAGAGGGTCATCGCGAAGAGTCTTGTTATTTGTGCCCAGATCCAGCGTCAAGGGGAGGGTGCTCTCAGGCCTGATACCGGCACAGGCAGTGTACAAGGCCAGCTTGCCTACGGGAATGCCCATGCCATTCACGCCCAAGTCTCCAAGACCAAGGATACGCGACCCATCGGTCACAACGGTGATCTCCACCTCGTGCGGCCAGTTGTCGAGGATCTGGCGGAGGTTACCGCGGTCGTGCCAGGAGAGGTACATGCCCTCAGGCTGTGTCCAGATCTCGTGCCAGCGTACGCAGGCCTCGCCGACGGTCGGGGTATAAATGAGGGGAGTCAATTCCTGGCCAGCTGTCAGCACTCGCACTAATGGTGTTCCACTGGGCCATGACTGACCTTGATGTTCTCCGAGAGCAGACGGTAGAAGAGGTGGACGTTTGTGGCGCGGAGGTGCACCAAGTACTGAAACTTTTCGATGGGCGTCGGCTTCATAGCGAGGAGACGGAGACCTGGCTGGAGTCAGCACGCCCAATTGGAGCTTTGCAGTTCCCATCCGGGTACTCACACCTCTGTGCCTGCACCTCGTAGTTTTCAATAGCCGGCGGCGTCAGGCCGTAGGTGCCCAAGTACTTGCGGACCTCTGGGGGATTCGCCATATCAAAGTCACCACCGCTGCAGAATGTGTAAGCCATTTTCCATTGACATGTGGTGGGCAAAACTTGCGTTGTGCTGAGCTGCCTGGGAGGCATGCCGGGTCGGAACTGTGCGGAGGCCATGTTTGCAATGGAGGCTAGATAACGAGGAGAAGCTGGAGAGGGTAAAAATCTGGAGGGATTTGAAAAGTGAGCGGCCGAGACGAGCAGTCGGGCTTTTAAGGACCCAAGTCTCAGCATTGACAGGCTCAGGCTCTCGGTGAGATCAGGTGCAGGCGAGGCAAGCAAGCAAGCGGCCGCGGCATGGAATAAAAGAAATACTCAGAAACGGACCAGCGAAGAGAAAGCCAATCGGAAGAGGCCAATTGGGCGTCTTGAGTGCAGGCAGCGAGAGGAGAGCCGTCGGCTGGTGTGTCTGGCACTGTCTGGCACCATTTGCGTTGCAAAAAGTTGCCCCAGGCCGCAAAACGAAGCTTCGGTGCGCCCGTGGCGCAGGCATCGGAACATGTCGGAACCCTGGACCCTCACGACACTGGAGTCCTGGGCCAACATGGCCCGGTCATCATTATCGACATGTTCAGCGGCCCCGCACCTCACCCACGGCATTACAGTCTACGGTTTATTGTTGATTTCTTATGTGCTCAGTACGTCGGCCTTTTGCATCTGCCGGGACACACCACCCCCAGCGGGTCCGCACTTTTAGCAGTCCTCTATGGTGTGATACTTGTGGAGTGTGAAGCGGCATTCTGCGGCGAAAACATACGATGCCACGGATGCTAATAACGCTTGGGCTGCTTGGGGCCACTTATTAATTCCGGAGGTTGTCTCGGAATGGTCTCGCCCTTCACCATGCCATGAGGATGAGCACTGAGGAATATCGACTTGGCAAGACTCCGAAGGAGACATGCTTTTGCTATGAAATGTCCGGAGCGACCCGTCAAGTTCTGACTTGCTCTGACTTGCTCTGACTTGCTCTGACTTGCTCTGACTTGCGCTTGACCCTGCACCTTCTGCACACCGACTCGTCTTGTCTCCCTTTCCAGCCGTTCTGTCGCAGTCACGATGCAGCCGCTTTGTGGGGGGCGGTGAGACGCAGCATTCGAGTGAGCCGCGACCGGATGAGCCCATGCAATATTGCTGAGAAGGCGACGGTATTGCCGACCGGATAAAACTCGACACTTTCAATATTTGAAAGAACATTGCTGGAGCGCGATGAAGAGGGAAGTCGACGGCGTTGAGTGACTCGAGCATGCAGCTAGATAACCGCCAAGCACAGTGTGTTCACTACCAGCGATCCGAGGGACGGGTGCGGGGAAAAGCTTGAGTCTCTTGGACTTGCCGTCACTCTATTTTACCGACTTCGCCCCTCACATGCGATGCAGCGCCGTTGCTCTTGCAGACGAGAGAGGATGTGGGCACGCGATCAATCAGTGTCGAGCATATCCGTTTTCCGGTGATGGACACTTGGTATAGAGAGTCGACGGCACTCTCAGCAGCCAGTACAAGACTTGCCCAGCCTTCTACGCCTGGTTCTGGACGGCTGTCACGGTTTCATCGCTGCGGTTTTTGGGTGTTGAGGTCTGGCCTTAAGTGAGACGAGTGGGGGCAGTGTGGGGGGCCGGGGTCCATGGTTGCTGCCGCGCGCGAGCCCACGACAGGATGACGTCGACGCGAACTAGCTAGGTGCACCTCCGTCACAATGAAATTCACCAGCGACCAGGTCAGCTTTGCACTCAACACCAAACATCATCTCACTACGAATGCAGTCCGCAATGTCGTCCTGCTTCGGATTTCGCCAGTCGGACGAGGACCACCGTCCGCTGCTGCCCCAGTACCGCGATGACACGGCCTTGCAGCGCGAGCTTCACCAGAAGCTGCACTCATACCAGATGATACGCGCCCTGTCTAAGGGATTCATGCCCTCGAACGAACAAGTCATCATCAACCTCCGAAGCCTTCTCGCCGCCGACGTCTTGAACCCCGACAATCCAGATCTGAGTGACTCCGGCCGTCTGCTCGTGAAATACACCAAGCGATGGCTGCACGAATTCATAGAGCTCTTGAATCACAAGAACGACAGAGACCAGATACAGGACTTCATGTGGTACATGGCCAAGGCGAGAGTCTCGGTCGATGTGGAGGACATAGCACACCGTGCGCAAAAGTCGAAGGTCAAGGCAGATGCTGCAGCAGGTACAACCCCCTGCGGTACCCTGAATTCCGACTAGAACTGAACAATATAGCATATAGCAGCCTACAGACAGTGGGCTCACTCCTCCTCACCAACTCGGACTTCCGCATCTTCCTTTCAGACCTCAATGTCGTCGGCCGTGAAGTGTTCAAGGATACCGCCTTCACCCTATCCCATGTGGCAGAGGAAGCAGGCAAGAAGCTAGAGCCTACGGAAGCTGAACAAAAGACTCTGAAAGAGCCTGGGACAGACTCGGGGCCGGCACCGTCCACCGAAGATCTCAATGGCGACGCTACTGAAATCGCCAAAGTTGTGGGGTCAGGAACGGCAGAGGTCGCCAAAGGGGCGCAACACAGTCTAGCCGACAAGCTCACGGCTGAGGAGGGTGACTCACTGCTCTATCGCCTCAAGAAGACTGTGACAAATCTGAGGAAAAAGAGAGACTACTCTGATTCGGTATCGACGCTGTCACTCCTACTCCAGCGGTACGCCATGTCCTATTCCCGCGTTGCTGAAGATGCCATGGGAGCCACGCAGGAAGATGTGCACACGAATGCCTCCATGGACCGGGCCGTAAAGAACTTTTGGACGTTCCTGAGTTCGTTCGGTGATCGAGAACAGTGGAAGGAGCTTGAAGACCGTTTCCACAAAGTCTTAGAGCACTCCCGGAAAGATCCACAGTTTGAAGACTTGATGACTGACATCGGCAACTCCCTGCAAAAGCTGCTCACCGACCCATCCTTCTTCGATCATGCAGACGAGAAGTTTCAAGAACTGAGAAAGAAGTCGCGCGGAGTGGGTACCGACTCGTCACTCCGTGAAGACGTAGACAAGTTCTTCGAGCAAACACAGAAGACCTTCCACT
Source organism: Byssothecium circinans (assembly GCA_010015675.1). Classification (NCBI taxonomy): domain Eukaryota; kingdom Fungi; phylum Ascomycota; class Dothideomycetes; order Pleosporales; family Massarinaceae; genus Byssothecium; species Byssothecium circinans. Next base: position 1,136,077 of record ML976977.1, on the reverse strand, counting down.
CGGTGATGGAAGACCAAGACGTTGCCAAACTCATCAAGACAACTATTCAAATCTTCAACATCCTCTCACCAAAGCATCATTACGTCAACAACGAGCTCATCCAGGACACTATCAAAGTCTTCGTCCCGCTTCTCATCCAAGCGATCCAATACATCCCCATTCCCCGCCTCGAAGTATCCACCCCAGAAATCGACCTCCTTCTCGAAAACCTCATCTTCGAGCCCGGCCGAACCATCAACAACACTTCCTTCCTCCCCTTCCGCTTCCGCGTAGAAACATACAACGACGTCGAAATCCGCAAAGCGCGCTTCCGCACCGCGTCCTCCATGACGTCCAAAATGACACTCAAGATAGACGGCATCTCCCTCCGCGCCGACGAGATCGGTTTCCTGCTCCGCGCACACTCCGGTCTACTTCGTTTCGCTGATGAGGGCATCGCGTCGTTCCAACTCGATGAACGCGGCATCGACATCCACCTCGATGTCGAAATCGCCAAGGAGCGCATGGAGCAAATCCTCACCCTAAGCGCCGTCCGCGTCCACATCCACAAACTAACCTACACGCTCCGCAAATCGAAATTCACATTCCTCGGCTGGCTTCTCAAACCGCTTCTTCGTCCCATCATCCGCAAGGTCATGGAACAGCAGCTCGCGGCCGGTATCGCAGAGGCAATTCATAGTGCGAATCGTGAGCTTCTCTTCGCTCGCGAGCGTCTCCGTGCCACGCAGATCTCGAACCCTGAGGACCTCAGGACGTTCTTCAAGGCGGTCTTGACGAGACTTACACCTGCGGAGGATCCGGATTTGTATACGAGGGTTGGCGTTGCGGAATCGGGGCAGGGTGTGTTCAAGGGCAAGTATGCGCCTGGGAGTGTGGTCAAACTCTGGGAGGAAGAGGGGGCCCGGGCCGGAGAGAGGATTGAGGAGTGGGACGAGGGGGGTTGGAGGAATGATGTTTTCGATTTACACGCTACGATGCTGTGATCGAGAGCACTCTTTGAGTGAAAAGGTATCCTCGGGTTAAAATTGTATTATACTTCTATGTATACTTTTCAAGGCGTATGGTTCAGTGGGCATGGGGTGGTAAGGGCAGGATACATGATACCATTAAAAGTACAGGAGTTTAGGTGTCTTAATGAACATATGATTTCCCTCATCGTCTCCATCCATTACTGGGAAATTGCTAGTGAGGGCAGGAATTCAACAGCAGCGAACACGCGATATGCGGCTATCCCCGCCCTCCCATCTACACATCCCCACCCTTCAACGCCTCGACAAGCTGCTCCATATTCAAGTTCTTCCCGACCACAAACTCCAGCAGCGCGACCGCATCCGCCTTGGCAACATGCCTCGTGCTCAGAAAGCCCTCAAAGTCGGCGCTCGTCGTATTAGACGGGATGAAAGGATACGCAGCCGCAGTGGTATCCGCGCCCTTCATCGGCGCAGGCGTAGGTGGAGGCGGCGGCGGAGAAGGAGACGGGGTTTCCGTTCCCTGAGCCCGAGAATGGCATGGCTGAGACGTGGGAGAGAGTCGTAGATAGGGATGCGAGGAGACTGAGTGAGTGGAAGGAACGGATTGGTGGCGCGAGTGTGTGCTGTGGAAGGAGGCTTGGTCGTCTTGGATGGGTGCTGTGGTAGCGGTTGGTGGGCTTGGAGGGGAGGGGGAGGGGGAGGTGGAAAGGGGGATTACTGGCTGTAGGGGATGTCAGTTTGAGAATATAAAATGAGGCTGTGTTGTTTGCTAGAGGGCGGGCTATTTTGCTTCGGTTCACTTACATAGTCCACCGTGCTGCTGCCACGCAGAGACGCTTTGTCGTCGACCTTGTCATTCACCTCACTGCTAGCTTGTTCTCCGTCCTCTGTCTTTGCGGTTTGAACTTCCGCTTCGTACTGCTCGTTCGGGCGAAGCACATCCTCTGTGGTAGTTGCGTCGGAGTAAACAGCGGTGGCGAGGTCCTTCTCTCCCTGTGCTGACTGTTCCCGAACTGGAGAAGGAGGGGCGTGGGAAACCATATTTCCGCTCTCTTCTTGCTTTGGCTGGATTGCTTTCTGTAAGGTGGGAGCTGCTGGGTTGGTTTGTACGTTGCGGAAAGGCGCTATCGCGGTGGTGGTGGTGTTGGTAGGTTTGCGGTTGGAGAAAAGCGTGGTGGAGTAGGTGAGGATGAATGAGGGAGACATGGGATGACTGAGAGATGGGACGACGAGATGCTCAGGCGAACAGGCTTCTCAGTTCGAATAAGGAGGAAGGGATGACGGGTTGGCAATTTCCAAGGTTAGATTGGGGGAAGAGTGTTGTTGCGAAGGAACGACCTCATGTCCTTGGACTTTTGGGCAAGGAAGGAGCATTTCAGACAACAATGTTCAAGTACACCACGTACACTGTTGAAATACAAGCGCTATACAGGCTTCTCTACAGAATTGTGTCTCATGTAAACCCAAAAGCCGACACTGGGGCTAATAGCAGATAGTTGTAAGCCTACATATGGCTTTGCAAAGCTCTGTCTGAGTGTTGAAACCAAGTTCAGGAAACCGCTACTGCTGCCTTTCTCAACAACACAACAGATCCAACCAACACGAGCACGCGAGCACGAAGAAGCAATCGACGTATATATGCAAATGATTTCAGATTCCCGGCCTCGCTTGCCCTACCTACGGAATCGATAATGTGCGGCGATGCAGTGCACCGAACGCCTTCGCTGATAGTCCATGGTGACCAGAAAGCAGGATATCCTCCATTGGAAAAAATGTCCAGACCCTCGAATATGCCGATTCGAATCCAGAACCCCGCCCATGATGCAAGATGTGATAAACGAAAATGTCCGTGATATACAAAGAGGCCCTGGTACTCTCTCCGACCAAAAGCTCTCGCGATCCGTGATCCATATCCACATGCGATGTCCCTTTGCGTTGCTCCTCTGCGAAGCCCTCCTGTTCAAGGTAGATACTTGGGTATCTATAGGAATTGTGACTTGCGCTTGCCCATGATGAAGTCGCGAGTCATCTCAAAGCTGAGCCAACTCGAGGCCATGGACGGCGCCACCTTGAGGAGGTTGGGGACGATGCCTTTGTACAGACCCCGGAACCCCTCGGTCTTGATGATCATGCGGATAGCGTCACCGATCCCTGCGTACTGATAGCCCATTCCCGACATTGTGTTGACTTGGAAACGTCGTCGCAGAACGTCGAATGGATAGGTGCAGGTCTGGGCAACGGCACCGGATACCGCTCCCGCAGCGAGCTTGCCGATTGCGCCGGGATCCTTTTGTCCCTCAGAAGTGAACTTAGTCCGCGCGATTTCGTAGACCATGAAGTTCAGCCCGACGTATGGGGCGACTCCTGCGACCGTAGGGACTATGCCGCGGTAGAGCGCCCGAAAGCCGCCTTCGTTCTTGTACATGGTGACCAGGACGCCCCACATTCCTGGTAGCTTCTGTCCTGGCTCCCTCTTCAATGTCTCGAACGAGGCCGACTGTATCGATAAGCGCGTTCGTACGATATCGAGAGGGTAAGTAAAGGTGACGGAGGTGATACCGGCAAGACCGCCGCAGAGGAGACGTTGATAGGCGCCCAGCGGACTGCCGGGTTCGCTCTCGAAGAACTTTTGCGAGTCAGCAGTGGACAGAGCATTGAGACAAACCTTGAAGTTCCGAATCCCCATCCGAGCTTCATGTAGCTGTCAAGCATCGTCCGCCCCGACCTTCCACAGACCACCCCACTGACCCTTTACCCAATCCAATCCTCCTTGCGCCCTCACTGCACGCAGAAGCGGCAGCTCCTCCGATAGAAACGCACAAAAAAGCAAAATGGCCTGTCAAGCCGGGGGAGGGAGCGGAAAAGAAAAGAAAGGCTGTACCTACTCCTTTATAGACGTTGTATGCGCCAAATTGCACGGCCGAGTACGGCACGATGCGAATGCAGTTGGTGCCGTTTCCTGCCATGAAGCCCCTCCAACCTTCGTCCCTCCACATTTTCGCCAGCGCCTTCGGGACCGACATCTGGTATTCGTTGCGTCCGACGGATTGCACCTGGAATAGAATCTTGAGGCGCTCAAGCGGTGACACGACGGTTCGCGACACTGCGCCCGCGACACCACCGGCAATGAAGGATGCGACGAACGGTTGCTGGCAGAAATCGCGGATCTTGTCGACGGTCGGAACGGGAGGTCCTCCTAGCGCGGGCTACGACGCAATGTCAATTGGTTTCCGCAATGTCCAAAAAGTGCAACACTCACATTTGGGTCCTTCGGGGCCGCCATGGTTGCCGTTGTGTCTCTTCCGAGGTTGTTGGAGTGCTTGTCGTAAAAGTTGTCGGCCAGAGGTTGAGAGAACGTCAAACTCGACGAGCTGGGCGGCTCCAACTTGGGCAGCTTTCCACGGCGATCAAAAGAAAAAAGAAGTAACCGGGCGCTGTGAAGAGCTCATCGGTGGTTGTGGGCGCGCAATTGTGGACGTCGAGGGGAGCGTAGACAGGTCGCCAGAGGTGGAGTGGACGAGGGCGCGGCGTCTTCTACGTCGTTGTTTGGCCGGGCCATACAATGCATCAAATAGCAATATGGTGGGATGTTTGTGGGCAGAAACGGCCTTCACTCGGGATTGGCGGCGTGGGAAGTCGAGGTGAATGTGCGTGCGAATTGACTTGTTTGCGGTGATTGACGGTCAAGGTGGAAGATAGTTTTAGCGCAGTCCGCTTTCGTATTGGTCGCTGACGCGCAAAGAGACTTCCTTTTGCCCAGGTGATGCCTGACCTCCGCGGTACTTGAACAGTTGAACTTGAAGATGCGCATTTGTTGTTACGTCTATAAGTAGAAGATGCCGTCTGAATCTGTATCAAGGGATGACCATTGACCGCCCTTGCCCAAGGGGCCCTGGACACCCAAACCCACGATGGTTTCACTCGCTGTCACGAATCATACCAATCGCCTAGCCCAGCCACATCAGGCACCTTCACTCTAGAGGCGCCATGGGAGCACATAATATCCACCGAGTCTTGGTGTTGTGCCCAGCTGGCTCCAGTCTTCTCAGCAGCCATCGTCATTTGCCCTGCTCGTCCGGTGAGAATCCCGTCACAAGGGCGGTCACGATGCACTTTGCTTCAGATGTCTTTTCAGCCTCACCATGTAATTCGCCGCACACCGAAAAACTTCAGCTCATATTTGCCCACACCCAACGAAGCCCTTTTAACTTCTTCCTACTCCTATGTAAAACAGCAGGCTTAGCTTTACAATTCTATGTTTTGTTAAAGTCAAAGGAGAGTAATTAACGTGTTAGTTATGGTGGTGGTCTTCAGTGAGAGAGTATTATGTGCGCGGGGAATTCTTTCAACCGCGTGGTTACTTATGGCTCTATTCATTTTATTAAACAAGCTCCAACATTCTTCAGAGGCTTCGATGAGGTCAAAGGTGGGCCAGGAATTGGAAGCCCGCCGGCCAGGCTCAAGGACTCTTGTGACCACTATGACATCTCCAAGAGATTTTGACAGCGCTGCTCCCGCTGCTCCCGCCCGCGGGCCCTCCAGTCTCACTTACCATTTTCATCTCCCGTGAAAGGTGGGGTCCGGGGGAATAATGCAGCGATAGCTTGGGGTGACCGAGGTCTGTCGCGAAAATAAGTCGGGATAGCGCGCGGTATAAATTGCCTGTTACGGATGTCGTGATAACGTGTTGCTTGGTCACGATACAAATGGAGTGAATCTCCTCGGAAACGAGATCACATGAGCAAGCGTCCCTTTCTCGATTGTGCTATGCCAAATACATTTCCATTAGCATTACCCAAGAATCACACCCCAGCTGATATTATCGTCTTTGACCTGTGCCCATCCGTCCCTATCCTTTCAACCCCCCCTCAAACCCACCAACCCCCAACCTAAACCCAAAGCTAATCACCACCGCAGCCAACAGCCCCAAACAAAGCAATGTAGGTCCAATGCGATCGTGATACGTGACAGCCCTCCGTTGTCTAATCATCCTGACCCTCCACAGGTAGAGACCAGCCGAGTAAAACAACGCGCAGCATGCCACGATCGTAAAAGCCCAAGCACCGGCAAGAGCGAGATTGTCGCCAAAATTGAGGAGCGTGGCGGCAATGGAACCGAGAATGATGCTGAATTCGAGCCAGGAAAGGAATGTGCGTTCTGTGGCAAGTTGTACTTTGGGTTCGACACGGACGGGAACGTGGATACCTGCGTGGTGTGTTAGATGCCTTCAATGTGAGAATGGGGTGTGATATGCGCGGTGACTTACGCTTGCCCTTGGGAACCTTGAAATGCTTGATCTCTCCAGGTTGTTTCCAGCTAGGCACACCAAGCTGGAATCCTCCCTCGCCCACGTCGGTTGGCCGCGGCCGTGGAATGGCAGCAATCAGACCATTGACCACTGCATTTCCAATCCTCTTTGCCTTTTGTTTGGCCACAAGCGAATGATATCTCCAGCCTCCTTCTCGTTGTGCAACCTCCAGCTCATCTTCCTCATCGCTATCGGAATCGTAGATTGGGTAGTCGCCTCCATACGTCTGTTGCGCAGAAATACGTTCTTCGACGTCCAACGCATTAGGTCCATCGTCGTTCGATATCGTACCATAGTTGCGTCGACGCGTAAGGTCATTCTGTTCTCGGATATCACGCGCCTCGCGGAGCCTCCTAAGCCCTTCATCATCCTGGTTTCCATCGATGGCTGGCGGAAGGTCATCTTCATCCTCGGTGTCCTCGTCAAGCGTACCGCTAGTACTAATGTCGTTGCTTGCGCCTGGTCTCTCGATTCCGAACTTGTGGCTAACCGGTTTACGGATATCGACATCCATCTGCGGCATCCAATACGGCAGTAGGTTTATTCTCTTCGGGTGGAGAGTCGCCGTTCCGTGGATGTATTTGGAGAACTTGGGCACAGCCTCAACGAGATGCGAAGATGTTAGGTCGCGAATCCACTGCGGTGGGTCTTGCCCGGCTTGTGTCTGCAGCTTCACTTCGAGAACGGCGTATGGGAAGAGGTCAACATCTTCCTTGGGGAGCTGCTTGAAAGGCCAATCCACGCCAATGTCCATTCGTCGCCAGTTGTCACCCGCACGCTTGCGACCATCGAGGTTGTCTTCGCGAATCATGGCAAGCTCGGTGTCAAGCGAAATGCGGACACGAGCATCGCCGGGTAGCTGAAAGGCTGTGCGATGATAAAAGGAACGGGTAGCAGGGACTAGGTTCCGGGTAAGCACACGGTACTGAATCTCTGCCGCAAGCTGCTCATCGACTGCAATGTCTTTCTCGGGCCTCTTATGCTCCTTCCGCTCTTTTTCGAAGATGTCCTTGGGGAGGAGGTCTCCTTTCAGAAAAGCATTGACATTCTTCTCCTTAAGTTTGAATCGTGTCTTGACCGACTCTTCACCCGTCCAATCCTCCCTGTGCGTTTTGCGCTCGATGAAGGTAGTATCAGTCGACATGCCCCCATACCAGCGGATGCGGATCGCTTCAGCGCCCTCGGTCTTCTTAAGCCGCCCCTGATACAGCTCCCATGTGTCCGTGTTGTCAAAGTAGATGGACGAGATGGCGGTGTCTTCCTCTGTCCATTCTTTATTTGGGTTGAAGACCAGCACAGGCAGATGCTTTAGAATGATGAGCTTCAGTTCCAGCACGTTATCGGGATGCACCCAGTATTTCGTTGTCTGGCGCACAAAGTTCTGTTGCTTTCCACCAGCCGACGAGTCGCCTTTTACGGGGTTGCCGCGGGTTCGCACGTCGTCGTAGAGCTTCGAGAGCTTGACTACGTAAGCGTCGTAATTGTCTTGGTAGAAAGACTTGATCTTGAGGCGTGTCGCGAAAACTGGCTTGAGGATGAGGCCAGTGACTTTCTGCTCCCCATTAGCACCCCTTCGGATCGGACGGAAGCGTGTCACCCACATCGTGTTTCTTGATGATCTTTTGGAAGCCAGTGTAATTGAGCTGCGTGAATTTGGCCAGATCATGCACCTCGGCAATGATGTCGCTCAGATCCTCCTCCAATAATTCAAAGTCGTCGTCCGAAAGGCCCCCGTCCACAGGACCGGGACTGTCGAGCTTCGCCACACACTCGTTGACCTCCTTTTCCGACGATGCTATGCGGCGGATGATCTCTTCGGCCTTGACCTGCTGGAAGCTGTACACCTTGTCGAGCTCCTTCTCGAGCTGCTCGACGAAGCTCTGTTCGGACTCGTAGTCCCAGTCGCGGGGCGCACGGAGGGCATGTTTGAGGCTTTCGTAATCAATGTAGTTGTAGGCCCAGTCTTTGTTGAGCGACTGCTTGAGCTGCTGGCCGAACCTGCGCACGGCGGTCAGTATTCGTTACATCATAGCTGCATAGGCATAGAGGAGCCGAGGAGGAAGCCCAGGGTTCATTCACCTCATGCTAGGCAATGACTGTGTTTGAAGCTCTAGAAGAACGAGGAAGAGGGGAGGAGGCGGGTAAGAATGGAATGAAGCTCCGAAGAGCTGTGGATTTGATCTCAGTCAGATGCGTGCATGCAATGAAAGATGGGAGTCCCCGCTAACGAAGCGCAGAATCCGAACTGAGGAGCTTGGGCCGGTCGGCTTGGGTGGTCGCAACGGCCCACTGCAGGCGACGAACAAGAAGGCGCTGAATGCACACGTGTGTCTGTTAGAGGAAGTTTCAAATATACATGCTATTTCACATGCTTTTTATGACGGTGAAAGCCACTCCTGCAGCATCGCTCACTTTTAGCTGTCGATATCTATGATTCTGCGGAGAGAAGACAGCGGGGAAGGGCCTGGTGCAGCCATTGTCCAATCAGACGGCGTGGGCCGAGGGAAGGGCACATGCACGACATTCACCGGCACACGTGACCGGGCAACCATCTCGGCCCCCTCAAACCTCACACACTTCCTACCGTTAGTTGAACACAATATGTTAATAGAGACTCGACTCTTTGAATTGATCAATTTGACTTATAAAAGGCATTTCAAAGCAGACTGACACACCAGATCCTCCTCCGCATGTCCGCAAATGTCCTCCGCAAGTCCTCCGCAACATTTTGTCATCCTTCAGATGTACCAACGTGAGTATAAAGCATGTCGACAGCAGTTCCTTTCAGTCGTCTCAAGCAGCTCAGCACATCCTTCTGCCCTCCTATCCATCACTACCTCACTCATAGTTCACTCCACCTTCCAAGTTTGCAACTCCAACTTGACCAGCAATGGCACCTATCAAGGTCGGGTTCATCGGCCTCTCCTCCAACCAATCCTGGTCGGTCTGGGCCCATCTCCCCTACTTGAAGAACACCACCAAATACGAAGTCGTCGCCCTCTGCAACTCCTCTGTTGATGCCGCTAAAGCAGCCATCAAAGCCCACGGTCTCCCCTCCACCGTCAAAGCCTATGGCAATCCTGAGGGCATCGCCGCCGATCCAAATGTGGAGCTCGTCGTATGCGCCACCCGCGTCGACAAGCACTACGATGGCGTAATGCCCGCACTCCGAGCCGGCAAGGACGTCTTCTGCGAGTGGCCGCTTGCCCGCAATGCTGCCCAAGCCGAAGAGCTGCTCAAGTTGGCCAAAGAGAAAGGAGTCAAGACTCTGGTTGGACTCCAGGCTCCTCAGAGCCCAGTTGTGAGGAAGGTTAGGGAACTCACGAGGAGCGGCAAGCTTGGAAAGTTGCTCAGTACCTCCTTCACTGGGACAACCACTATCCAGGAAGCAACTGAGATGGAGTTCGTGGGGTATCAGAATGATATCAATATCGGTGCCAACTTGCTTTCCATTTACGCTGTACATTGTAAGTCTCCTGTAGTTGCCCACTTTTCCAAGGCTCACCGCTAACCCACACCAAAGCTCTTGAAGGCCTCACCTACGCCATTGCCCCGCTCCACACATTCAATCCCCTTCTCGCCATCAACCATCCCACGGTCCAACTCACGGACTACTCCGGCAACCCCACCAGGACCGTTCCCCGCACTTCCCACGACCAAGTCCTTCTCCATGGAACCTTCTCTTGCGGCGCCCCCATCTCTTACCATCTCCACGGCGGTCCCGCATTCAACAAAACCGAGGGCTGCATTTGGCGCATCTTCTTCTCCAAGGGCGAAATTCAAGTCACTGGCCCAAACACTTTCCTCAATGCCGCGGACGATGGCTTCAAGATCGAAGTCTTTGATCATGAGAGTGGGGAGACGAAGGTGGTAGAGGTGGAGAAGGATGCTTTTAGCACGGAGGCGTTTACGCCTTTCTCCAGGAACATGGCGAGGTTGTATGAGGCGTTTGCAGATGGGAAGGGCGAGGATGAGGGTGTTCTGGATTGGGAGAGTGCGTTGAAGAGGCACCAGTTTGTCAGTGAGGTGTATGAGAAGGCAGGTGTGAAGGTAAACTAATCTCGGCCGATGTCTTGTAGAATTTATTCTTGGTAATTGAGATATAGACTTTCAACATGCAATTATACAATATAAGAGCAAAGCCATGGGAACACTTTCTCCCTCGAAGACTGTAGAAAAAGAATGTCCAAATTCTTCACACCTGCTGCCATAAAACACGTTTAATACTACTATTTCTACGTAAAAAGCCTGCCAACACTTCCCCTCTTTCCCATCCCTCTTCAGCGCACATCCCCAGGCTTCCGCACCCTATGTAAATGCCTCACAACCACATTCTGCACCCCTTTCCTCCGTAACCTCTGCGCCATGATTTCCGCAGCCGCCACACTCCTATGCGTTCCAGCACCACAGCAGACTTCTAACAGAACTGTATGCTGGCCATTTAGAAGGTGCCCGATTGTTTGATTGACCGCTGTGTCACTACATTTCATCCTCAGTGTCAGTGACGGTCTTCCCCACCTACACACAACCTCGATGACACCAAGAAGAATCAAATGCACCGTACTTACATACACCTACTCCCCTCCGCATTGTTCTTAACAAAATCCTGGATCGCAGCACTCACGCCAGAGCACCTCTGACACAGTTCCGGCGGCGGCAGTGGCCAGTTCTCTGCATGGACGGTGAGGAGTTTGGGAACGTTGGCGGGACGTGCGGCGGCGATTTCCGCTTGCACGGCGGGCGAGGCGGCGTGTTGTTGGGTGGAGTAGGTGATTATGTGGACGGTGCGGGGATGTGCGAAGGTTGCGCGGGTTATAGCAGGGGTCGGAGCGGGAGCGGGAACGGGGAGGGCGCGGTGGTGCTGAGGAGGGTGAGAGTGATGGCGTTGGTGGTAGTGCTGATGATGCGGGATGTGGTGCTGGAATAGGGGCGCTGTGTGGTACATGATAGGTTGTGGGTGGTACATCATGGGTAGTGGGTGATGGATCATTGGCGGAGGAGGTACGAATGGTAAGGGGTGCAGTATGGGGCCTGAATGTTGTATTATTTGTAGCGGCTGGACGACTTCTTGGACAATGACGCCTGGTGGGCTGGGCATGAGTGGAAGCGGAAACGAAAAAGGAGTATTGAAAGCCATGACGGACTTTGGAGATGTTGGTGTGGGCGATGGAGGCGAGGATCGAGGGATGCTTGTATGTACGAAAGGCGTGAAAGGTCTAGTTGAACCTCACCAACTCAGATCGCAGAAAGAGTTCACGGACTGACGATTTAGAACCGTGAAAGAGGACTCACGGAAAGATTGCTCCGGGAATTGAAGATCGGTATCAAGAGGACGCACGAAGTGAAGGCACAAGTGGAAGCCGAACGACGCATTGTTTCAAAATTTAAGTTGCTGAATACATTATTCATATTACTGTAACTTTAGATCCTCGTCACTGAGTACACCATACAGCTTTTCGATCTCCTGCCCGATAATCTCGAGGTCCTTCGCTAGCTGTCCAGTGACAAGAGCTGCATCACGTTAGAATTTTACCCCTTCCAGAACCTGGGAAAGAGCTCCACTTACCATACGCATACAAAATCTCGTAGTCCTCATCGGTAGCCACAACCTTGCCCAAACCACTCCTCCGGAACTCGAAAACCTTCGCTAACAGACGATCGCGTGTATGCTGAACATTGGGTAAGACGTCATTTAGTGGATACTCCAGCTTCATAGAAGAGGCCATTACTGAAACAAAAAATTAGCCGTGGCTCAATAGGCAAATAGCCCAACAAGACTTACCGGAAAACAAATGACTGATGCGCCAACTCAACTCCATCCACTCTTTTCTTGTATACTTGAGAATCTCCTTCTCACCCTCGCTCGCTTTCAGGTCTTTCATTATGATGACGTTCATGGCGTGAAAACTATCAAGCATGTGGCCAGTCGCATCGAGTAAGACCTTGAAATTCTTATCCGGGAAAGGACCCTTGAGCTCGTATTCCGAAACTGCAGAGTTGCGTAAGCTCTCAAGGTTGTTGAGGAAGCGACGGAGTTGGGTTTCCTCGGCAGGCGTCATGTACGGAGTCGCAAGTGTCTCTTCAGAAGACTGCGAGTCAAGAAGTGTCTTGAGAGGCCCGCGTTTCATGATTAGACTCATCTTGAGCCAGAGAAGTGAAGTGCCTTTCTTGACCTTCTTTCTCGCGGAGATAGGCCAGACTACTCGTGTGACGATGATACCCCACAGGCAACCAATCATGACGGCTACAACACGGTGGAGTACAATCTCCCAGATTTCGGGTGATACGCCGCCCTCGTCTTCATCGTCGTCGTCGTCGCGAACAGACAATGAGTAAGCGTAAAGTGCGGAGAGGTTGTAGGTGAGCATGATGAAACGTCCCATTGGGCCTTTGCCCTTGCCGACGATGATGTAGAAGCACAGCAGAGATACAAGCCATCCAAAGAAGCCGAGCAACCAGGGGTTATCGTCAGCTGCTATCCACGCAACAATAGCAAAGACAGCGCCTAAGCAAGTACCGAAGAAACGATGAAAGCCGGTGGTGTTTGAAGCGCCAATGGTCTGTCCATGGTTCAGCATATGAGAAATATGGAGTATTGTGCGTACTTACCATCGAGCACACCAACATGTATGATAGCAGACCCCACTCGCCACGCCAGAGACTGTAGAATTTCTGGGTGCTTGGAATGAAAGACCACATAGCGTAGAGCACCGCACCAATGCCAACTTTGAATGCATAACGAACATCATCTCGACGGAAGACACTCAGTTTAATCCACATGCGATATCCCAGCGGTTGTTCATCAACCGATTTGTCCGGGTCGCCTCTGGTGGATTTGCGATAAATTGGCCGATGAATCTCACGGTCGCCATGTTCGACATGATCATCAAGCAGGCTTGAATTTTCTACACGTGATTAGTTGACTGTCGCAGCAACTAGACATGTATGACTCACCGGAGTCATCGTTCTGGGTAATCTTGCGAAACCACCTCCACTTCCGCCAAAATTTAATCCATACCCATGATCGCTGCCGAGGCCATCGCTTCGAATTTTCTTTCAGCTCATCTAGAATGTCCAAGAAGGAAACCATGTCTTCGGCAAAATCCTGCAACGAAGAGCTAAAGTAGCCGCAGCTAGCTGCTACTTCTTCAAAATCGGCAGCGACAGCAACCGAGCCAGTTTTCGAGGGTATTTTAGTTTTATAGACAGACGCGAGAGCTTCCTTGCGAGCATTGATGAAAAGTGTGTTGGCATCGATCAGACTGTGACGAAAGTGCTCATTGATGGCCATTTCGTAGTCTGGTCCTGGTCCAAACGGCAGCTCATCCAGAACTTCACGGAGCGTGTAGGCGAGAGATTTCTACGAGAGTTAGCTCAATCACCTGTTTTAACGGATATTACTGACCATAGGAGGGCCCAGTTGCGCGATGAAGACTGAAAACATGTCAGCGGGCGTGAGATTGGACTGCACCGAGTCTGGTAATTTCCATGCACCACTGTTCGGCTTTCCAGACTCGTCATCATCTGAGATCTCTGCTGGGCTTTCTGGAAGCTCATCGATGGATGCAAGAATGCTGGTCCGTCGTTCGGTATGGCTGAGGGTGGGAGACAATAACGGGGAAGTCTCAATGGTCGAATTGGTAAAGCTGATGCTAGATGATTCCATGGCAGCGCCATTTTGCCCGTCGGCCTGGGCGAGGAGTGTAAACTGCGTTTCTGCTGCGCTGCGCAGACCACCAATACTCTGCATCAATTGTTCAAGACACTTGACAAGTCGAGCGGCAATCTTGTGCTCCTCTTCAGTTCCTAGGACGTAGTGCTCGTACTTGGCTTCTCCTAGGTTTTTGACAAGTGTTTTATACGTGGACTTGCTTTGGTCAGATGCTCTGATAAACGAGGGGGTTTTGAGATCCTTCGCAGATCCAGATAGAAAGCTACGTGTGATATCAGTCAACATTTCGCCCATGGCATCTGTGGCCTTGATGAAGGTGTCTCGGAACTCGTTTCGCGCGGACGTAGGTTTAACGAGTAGCGCGACAGCAGAGGATGCTGCTGTTCCCATGATAATCATCTTCAAAACTTGCCAGACCTTGTTGTAGGAGAATTGAGCCGCTTGAACAGCGCCTTCCTTGGTCAGGACGGTGATCAAGGCTAGCGAGGTCAGTGAACAGGCGACGTTGACCAGCGGATTCCCGAGCTTCTGCTTCGTCCAGCCCACCAGCCCTAAGCCTCCACCGCAGAACACTATGAGGACTATGACATGCCCTATGATGAGCAGATGTTGTCTGCCGAAAAAGACGGACACAGCCATGCTCGTGAAGGAGGCAAAGGCGGCATAAAGGAACGCGGCAAAAGCTAGCAATATGGCTTCAATCATACTACCAGCAGATCGCGCGGGGTGAAAATACACCGTTATGGTCGCCACTATGTGCTTGCCATCATTCTTCCCTAGCAGCCCCGCGATGAACGGCACAAACGTTGCCAGACTGCCCAGTATATATGCCAGCGAGCATTTTAAAATGTTTATGCCAACCGGCGAAGTCGCATACGCGTATACAGAGCGCGCCCTGGACTTGCAGCTTTCGGTGAAGGCTTCGATTTTTCCCATCTGTGGATGGCGGTTCGGGTCGCAGTGGCCTGGGGCAAGGAGGAACTCGGTCGATCCGTGGGACCTGGTGCGCGCTCTTCGGAGGGTGAATGCTCTCTTCACACGCTCGCCGGTGCTTGCTTGAATCATCGTAGCTGACCGTAACTGCTTTATTGTGAGTATTTTGACCAAGCACTCAAAGCGCGTCAAAGATTCTTACGCTGGGCCGCGTAAAGCGGCGCTCCGCCGCCGACTGCGAAGACTCGACCATGCTTAATTATCGGGATGCTTGAAACATGGTGAATGGTAACTGAGTTTGTCTGTTGCTACGGATGTGCACAACATCCATATATCTCCGCGATCGCCAAGAGAAGCGTCATCGTGCAGATCGTCGTGGTCAAAGCGCTTAGCATGACAACGCGCATAACTTCAAATTGGAGATACTTCAACGGCCTACCTATACATGAAATCAGAAACTCTCTCCATATAGACATCAATCCACCCTAACCGTATTTAACTTGTACCTTACCTCTGCTCTGATTACCACATATGCGTGGGTTGGCGTCGGCGTCGATTACATAAGCTCCATACAACAGTCTTCTTCGACGTCACCTCTCACACTCGCTTATTTACAGCAGACACTGAGGATCCCCTCAACCCCGCGAATATGGATGACGATGAGATAAATGAGGATATTGCGGCCGCCATGGGCTTCTCCTCGTTCGGTGGCACGAAGAAGAGAAAGTACGACCAGGCCAATTCGGCAAAGACCAAAGTCGACGCCAGTGGAGCCAACTCAACGAAGCTAGGCGTCAGACCCAAGATCGTAGCGGACGGTGCGCAATCTGGTGTTGGATCTGGAGAAACTAAGGAAGCCATCGCAGCCACCGATCCTGCCGGTGACGCTTCACAATCGAAGCCACCTTCTGCGTCTAATCTCACCAACACCAAAGCAAAACCGAAACAAAAACAGCCAGCAACATCAGGTCTCGCCACGTTTCTGAACCGTGGCCAAAATCTGCCAGATAAACGTCCGAAGGAAGAGGAGCCTGAGACAGCCGCTGCCAGAGTCCAGCAGCCCCGAGGAGGCCATCCGGACGCCACGGACATGATCTCTTTCGGCGGAGAACCAATCTCGAGAGCGGAACTGAACGCCCTGAGGAGCGGTGTGAAGGATGAGAACGGAGATACGGCGTACTTTCTTCCTAGCTTCGTCGAAGACCCGTGGGCAAACATGGGGAAGGCCAAATCGTGAGGAAGCTCTGCAACTTCGTGCACCAGCGGTCCGGGATGTCTACTTCTCGGCTCATGGTCGTGGCACTACCTGCTGTGCAGCAAGCTCATTTACACACAGCAAACCGATATATGTTGGGTCTCCTTGCGCTTCCGATGTTGCATGTTAGTAATTTCCTACCCGGGATCCACGGTCTCTGGTACCAGCACAGGCTTTGAGCACACTTTAAACAGGCATATCTATGGAAAGCGTATCGAAACACTCTATACATCATGCGGACTTCGAGACCTGCTTATTAACGAGCATATTGAAGAACTTTTGGTCTGCATATAGCATTCCCGCCTCGCAGCTATAAAACAGCACATATATCCCACGCTCCCCACCGCCACAGTACCACGACCGGAGAAACGAACATTTAAAACCCTCAATCACCGAATACCCCGCCTCCGCATAAGCCTGCCGCTCGCTCAGCGACCTCGCGATCCCCGCACCACTGTCACTTCATTGTCGTACTTGGGCCTCACCGACGATTTACCACACAGTTGCATTGCAGGCGCATGGGCCGGGAACCCTTTACCGTTATCATGGTGCTATGCTCATGTCAGATAAGAGTGAATCTTGGTTGCCTAGTCATGCAAGATATTCGTGGGAATATCGAGGTCGGATATAAGGAGGTTACCGATGCATTGGGTGCTATCTGGAGAAAGAGAAGCTTTGTGATCAGGAGCGAAGGTGAGGAAGCTTCACTGACCTCCCAATATATTTTCGTTATTAGCTTTGTGTTGAAAGTGTTGATGCACTTTTTCAGTTTCCCAAAATAGGTGCACTCCTCAATGCTGCGTTACTACAGTATTTTGTCTTCCTTGCCTAGTTCCACTAATCATTCATCACAACACAGGCATCAGAATGTC
Organism: Byssothecium circinans; assembly: GCA_010015675.1. NCBI lineage: Eukaryota > Fungi > Ascomycota > Dothideomycetes > Pleosporales > Massarinaceae > Byssothecium > Byssothecium circinans. The sequence continues at coordinate 1,119,066 of ML976977.1, read as the reverse complement.
AATGCCAACTTCCATCAGCACCAGCCATCTTCACCCACCGAGCCCTTCAAGTCTGCACGTTACCAGCACCATACCCTGCAGAAAATGCACTGCACTCTGCTGCAAAGGTCTCACACATACCCTTCCACAACATCACAACCATTACGCTCACATTTCATCCTCGCTGATATGTCGAATTGCAGCTCGGACCATTCCAAGCACATCCGCGGCGCCACCCTCACACAACGTCCACGCGGGTTTCGAATAGCGAGAGCTGTGGACCATGGCACTGTATTACAAGAACCGTTAGCTTTAAGTTTCCCACGAGGGGGCTTGGTGGCTGAATGTATCCATGCCCATGGCTTGACTAAGTGGTTTGCCCGGCCGATCGCCTGTCGTCCTGAGTGACACCTCATGTGAAGCTCTTTCCGACCAGGTACAACGCATGCATGCGAAGGGATCTAAGACATTACCCGTACGCGACGTTGTCTAAACCCTACTACCCTCGGAAGATGAGACACCGTTGCCGTTGCCTGCATTCGAGGTTCAGCGTTTGCGAGTTATGTCACGTGATTATGCAACCACACTCAATGTTTCGACTACACCACCATGCTGGCACGACATCGGACTCGTCACGCCGCCCTTCAGCCAGGATAACGGACTTAGCCACAGCACAGCACATGATCATCATGACAAAGCACGTATCGAGATCCCAAGCATGAAATATGAAGCGGTCGAAGCCGCGTGATCTTGCTGTATAGGCCGTCATAACATCAACAATCCAGCCATCCCGAGGTGCCCTATCCAAGCGAACGAGTAAGAAGCTACAGAACCCCTCCCCGTGACCGATCAAGCCACAATAGAAATAGAAACGGACACCATCACGCCGACCGACCATACCAAGGAAAGCTAAAGACCCGGCTCCCAAACCCTCCCTATGACCCTAGAACCCCCCATCCCTCTCGAACCCAGCAAATCACGTCGTCCCCGCGGTTTCCCACCCACTCACCAGGTCCACCCCCCGATCCGAGCGCAGAGAGAATCCGGTTGATGCAACTCGCTTCCCGAATCACCCCAAATGTCATGGCCCTATTCGTTGACACGCACATAAGCGCACTGCAGCGGACCGGACCGAGAACCGCATGAACCTATGCGAACGTGATTGTAGGGGGGAAAGCGAATAGCGCTTGCTTTTGGCGCCAGATTGGCGAGGTGGGGTGCGTGCATGCGTGCTGGGTGGCTAAAGCAGCGAGTCCGGTGGTTGTGACTTTTGACTGGACGGACGCGGGAGGGAAAGGGGTAAGAGGCAGTGTGGGGGGAAATGCAGGTACATAAAGTTTAGGGTGTGGTGTATGGTGTGGAGAGCGAATGGAGTATTAGAGGAATATACATGCTGGTGTGATAATAATACTGCGGTTGCGAATGTAGGGAAAGGAGATAGCCGCCGTGAGATTTTTTCCAATGGAAAAGGAGAAATCCGAAAGTTATCGTTGAGTTTTCATCCACAGGTTTTGTTCGCCGTAAAGACCAGGCAAAATGAGCGGAAAATCGTTCGTTGACGTTCCAGATTATCGATCAGCACAGTCTAGTAGTCGACAGGCGCAGGATATCGTCGTTGAGCCGTCTTGTACTGATCGGGGTATTTCCGTGCAGCGCGGTCGTTGAGCCCACTATTTCCGCAATGTCAGCTTCAAATCTCCAATCCTCGGGATGAGAGTTTGGCGAAGAGGGAAATGATGGCACTCACTCTACACGTTTCTGCGTCCACTGGAGATCTCTCTGTACTTCCTTCGCAGCGCGCATGCCGTCTGAGAAATTCGCTCGGGCGCCCGCTAGACGGCGTTGAGCGAGGGCTTGGAGTTCGAGGAGTTCGCGGTGTTTGGCGTTGAGTTCGCCGGATCTAATAATCAATGTACTCGTCAGTTCCAAAATTCCAAAACAGAATGGTAGGTATTGCAGGCTCGAAATTGACTCGGGAAATGGTTCATGGGGAAAACTCACGTCTGCGCCTGCTTGACTAAACTCCGATCCAACCTCGTAGAATCCAAAGTCCCATTCAATCTCTTCCCCATGTAATCCAGCAGGTCGACTCCACCAGCCGCGCCGCCGGAGCTGGCGGAATCGTAGTCGCTCGCGCTGCCCGCATAGCTGGATGATGTGGCTGAGGGTTCGTAGGATGCGACACCAGATGTGGTGACGCTGTCGGGGGCTTCTGGGGGCGAGCCCGAGACGCGGCCGTAGTGTTGTTGTGGGTGGTGAGGGTAGTAGTAGCCGGGCTTGTGCGGCATGCTAATGGGGAGAGGGGAAGATGGGTAGTTCGGGTAAGAGTAGGTGGGTTGGTGATGGGGGTGGGCATGGGGTTGGGAAGGGTAGTAGGCGTGTGTTGTAGACATGTTGGCGGGTTGTGGGGGTGGTGATGGAGATGAGGTGTTGAGGATATGAAGGAGGAGTGATGAAGGGGAAGGGGTGTGTTGGTGTATGATAGACTTGAGTAGGGGTAGGTAACAAGACCTTGGACAAAAGAGGCAACTTTCGCAAAAAAGATATCAAAGTCCAAACTTGAGTAGAGGAAGAGGAAGCAGAAAGTAAACCCACCGTCTCCCCCTCAGGTCCCCCTTTTATACCCGTCACCGGCAACATGACGGCAAAGAGTATCCAATCCCATTCACGGAAGAAAAGAGGGCATACCTAAGACCATGACTATACTACACCTATGGCTCTTCTTGTGAACCCCGCCCAGCCCCAGCCCGTCCGCCGGGCGGCCCATGATAAACCTGCATAGTCCCACGGCCACTGAAACTCCCTTTCCCGTTAGGATCGGAAGCTAGCTGCTAGCAAGAGGCATGGCGATGGATGGGATTGGGTTGAGTTGGGCTGGACTGGAGCGTTAACGAGCTCCGTATTATTATTATCCGGCCGATACTTTCCCTCACCCAGGCAATTGCCCAATGACCATCGCTTCTGCAACAAAAGACGACAATCGTATCAGTATGGGAACACGGTATCTCCCATCAGGCGAGCAATTGCTTGCACTGCCGTTCGTTTCGTCTCGTCTCGCTCGACTAGACAAATTGCAAGCCTAAGCAATGCATACATCCGGTAGGGGAGTAGGGCAGGTTGCTAAAACAGCAAGCCAACGCTAAGCGCAGCAGACGCGCATCATGCGTAAAGCAGCGAGGCAGCAAGCAAGAGGATGGGGGGTAAGCTGTACGTGGGCTGTAGGTGCATGGGACGGACATGCTAAGTGCTGTCAAAAGTGATGCGTTGGCTCGATAGGAACTGCACGCCAACGCCCTGTTGCCTCGCAGCTCTCAAAGACGGACATGCAATCTGCAATCTGGAAAAGGCATTTGTCCGGAGGACCGCAGTGGTGATCCGGCCTTCATTTCACTGTTTTTCGACTTGCGAGGATATCGGGAGCAATTGGTATGGCGGAAGGTGTATTGTTCTCGTCAGTGATGCAATAGTAGGTGGGAGGGATGTCGTGTTCAGAAAGTGGGTGGATAGAGTCCCAGAGAAAAAGGCAGAAGCGACGTATGATGGTCGGCCCGGCGCGAGCCCCTCCAAACCCATGCCGTCATTCTCACCCGCATGGCGCAGAACGCACATGACTGGATCACTGTAGGAAAGCGAGACTAAAAAACATTCTGGGGTGGTGTGGCTACGGTCGATGCCCTACAGCCGGCGAAGATCCCTGCACAGCACCATGTAGCACGACACCTTACATCTGCATCGTCGTGCCTCCTCCTCCTTAACGATCCCAATGACAACGTCAAGATAGAATGCCGTATGCAGTATGCAGGCTAGTGGCGGTGAAGGAAATCCCGTTGAACGTTGGAGATGCTTCCCCATGTGACCCCCTCTAGTCTACATGTATCAGCCCTGACGTTGCGTTGCGTTGCGTTCCGCCGTGGAAAAGGCTCTAGAGCACCAGCATGTCGTCCACTCCGATGGGCATTGTCCTCGCGTGCAGTAGGCTCACTCCTGTCTTGTGCGCCGTCCATCATCGAAGAGGCGTGTCTTTTGGTTGGGGTTCTGCAGGTATCCGCCATCAAGTTTCCCGTGACAGCAGAGACAGGACGTCGGGTCCTCTGCGCGGTAAAGAAATGTAATACTGGAAGTGGACCTGAAGAGCTGAGGCTGGGTGTAGTGCATTGCCATTGCACTGGCGTCAAAACGAAACAATTATCTTCGCGCCGATCCGCTGTGGCACCGCTGTCAGACTGCCCATGCGACTCGCGCGTGGAAACCAGCTGAGGCGATATCGTCGTACAGAACACAAAGTGCCCGAGCTATTGGCAAGCGGCATTGACGATGCACTCGAGTTCGCGCCGGTAGCTGTCAGATCGGGCCTATCATACGCAAGAACTATATGCCAAATGGAATCAGCAGGCTACGGAGAATTGGTCTGAATCAACGGCCGGCATGCTAATATGGTGTGATGAACGTTGTCAGACATGCACAGGGAGTGGATGAGCTGGGATGCAGCAATCGGGTCTAGCAGCCGCAGCTATCAGGTCTCGCAGTGTGAAGAGAGACAGGCAGTGGAGTCCTAAAGTATTTGAGCTCTTCGAGAGGGTGATGCAAGAGGCCAACAGCAGGCTTGTATGTTAGGTCACGGTCAAAAGTTTAGCAACGCTGCACAGAGTATCTGGTTGGTATTTTCGTCTATCTATGTAGGTCCGGGTTCCTTGTGACCTTGCTTTGCGCAGTGCCACATCGAGTTGCAAATCTAAAGTACGGCGGGAGATATCTAGCAAGGAAGGTCGAAGGCGTCCGGCATCACCTTGTGATCAGGTGTAGAGGTGCTTGTTGGCCGTGATAGCGGCAGACATGACTGTAGCAAAACGACCAGGAACGTCTTGGTCTTCTTGGGCGGTCTTAATGGCTGTTAATATCTTCTTGATACCGACCCCTACTTCAGAGTTCCCTGTATTTTGCTGCATCTCATCGATAGCGTGTTGCTGATCGCGATCTGAGAAGGCGCCGGACTGCTGCAGGATATGCGCGAGCTCGGACTGCGAGTTGACATTTGGTACGGCGATTTCTGCGTCGAACCGACTAAAAAGGTCCAGCTGAGTGAGTACCGAGCGCTCGGTCGTGGTTGCGAAGATCAATAGGCGACGATCCTGTGCAGAGTTAGCGTCCTATGCAAGCTACAAGACCAAACACCTTGCGACACTTTACTAGGCCCAAACCTGGGAAAGTGTGGCCAGAGTTTTGGCATCCGAGTGTATCATGGGTCGGGACAACAGCTTCACTTACCTTCGGCGGCTGCTTTCCGAGCAAGACCTTGAGTGCGATCAATACGCTGATACTAAATTGAGGGCCGATGGGGACCCAATTGACTAATAGTTCGATATTGTCGATTACGACAATGCTGAGCGGGCTCTTGTACGCATCTCGGAAGGTCTTGTCAAGCTGCTGTACCTTCTGCATGTCGCTAAAGCCTACCATGTCTTCCGGTGAGATGAGTTTGATGAACGGGAAACCCGAGTCAATCGCCATCTTGGCAGCAAGTGCAGTCTTGCCACTACCTGGTGGTCCATGCAAGGCAACAGATAGTACGGGCGTTGAGCCTTTCCGGACTTGGTTGACATAGAGCCGAGCCTCGTCAAGGATGTCGTTGATGTATGGCGAGAAGTGGATGATGCCACCGAGTAGACGCTGACCCAGCTCATCCTCGGCAGCACCGAAGAGTGGCTTCACCTCGTCCAAGGCTGCGAAGAAATCCTGGCGATTGACTTTCATGTTTTCAACGTTAGGATCAATCGACGCCATCGTGCCGACTTTTATGTGGCGGTTGAAAGCGAACGACGACGCTGCCTTCACCAAACCGCTGATTTCGGCACCAGAAAAGTTCTTGGTGAGTTTGGCCAGCTCGTCTACGTTGACATCGCTCTCGATGACATTGTTTGCGCGCATCTTCGTGGTATGAATCTTCAGAATCTGAGCACGCCCAGCTTCATCTGGTAGCGAGATCTCCATGTGAACTTCTAGACGACCGGCTCGCAGCAGCGCCTCGTCGATCATATCCATTCGGTTCGTCATACCGATGAGGAGAATGTTGTTCAATTGATCGACACCATCAAGTTTGGACAGCAGCTGATTGACGACACTGTCGCCGACACCGGTGCCACCTGATCCCGAGCCTCTCTGCTTGCAGACAGCGTCCAATTCGTCGAAAATAATAATATGGAGACCACTCTCGTCGCCCTTTTCTTTGTACTCCTTCTCCGCATCCGCGAACAGTTTCCGAATATTCTCTTCGGACTGTCCTACGTACTTGTTCAGCACTTCGGGTCCGTTGATAACCTTGGGCTCCCGGGCATTCAACATCTTGCCAATTTGACGCGCAATCAAAGTCTTTCCAGTACCGGGAGGACCATATAATAGAATACCCCGTACATGCTGAATACCAAGCTTCTCGACGAGTCCGGGTGGGAAGATGCGAGAGGCGAAAGCTCTTCGGAATATGGCACTGAACTCAGTGTCTAGACCACCGATGCCCATGTCCTCGAATTTGAAGCCAGGCTGCACGATCGCATTCGCGGCAGGACGTCTACTTGATGCCTTGATCTTGATGTCGGTACGGGCATCCTTGAAGAAATCGGCCTGTGTGTTCCGGAGAAGGACGCCACGAGCGTTTGGGTCTGTGCTTGGAGCTCCAGACTCTACCTTTTCCATCGACAAATCGGCGAGCTGAACTGTTCTAATAGACAGCCTCAGGACGATGCTCTTCACATCCATGAGCAATTGCTGACCGGGCGCCAGGATCTGGTTCTCGAAATTCTTCTTCAGCAGAGCGCTGAGCTCTTCCTGATCGTACGGTGCGTCGGTAGTCTTCCTCGTGGCAAAACCAACCTCAACCTCGACGTTCCCCAAGTACATGCCACCCTGGGCGAAGTGGTCGTATGGCTCCACCGTTACTACATCGTTGGGGCCCAGAGCTATACCCGCCCACGTTCTCTGTGCGTCCGTCAAACCAATCTCTCCTGGTTGGCAACCTTGTGTAGCACGCGCTGAGAGCACAAATCGACCGTTGAGGCGGATGTAGATGTCGCTACCGTCACGATTGGGTGGGAAGTCTGCTGCGGACACGGCAGCCCTACAAACGTTAGCAGATAGTTCTCAAGACGTATAAAGGGTACAGCAGGCGTCAAACCCAGTAACTCTTTCCACGTTCTGGCTTGGTAAAAGGTGGCTTACAGATTGCCGAATGCGTAGGCATTCCCTCCCGGACTCTTGATCGGTCGGAGCTGTACTGGGCGTCCACCACCGCCACCGCCACCACCACCACCTCCCATTTGGCCAGGAGGGGGGCCGCGCGAGGGCATGGGTTGTCCGTAGCCTTGCTGGTCTGGATATCCCGTCATCCTCGCGTCCCCGTAGCCAGGCGATCTTTGAGGTGGCTGTTGCTGTTGCGGAGGCCGTCCGTAGCCGTCGTTGCGCTGCTGTGGAGGTCGGGGTGAGCTACCCGGTAGTCCAGGCACTCTGTCGCGGTTGAACATGGTGAAGACCTAGAACCAGCTATCCAAGTCTTCTGTATACTGTATTCGTCGTGGACACGTTTCGTGGTGGATAAAGACAGCAGTTGCTAAGCAGGCAGAAGCGATCGTGGGGAAAGCTCGTCGTCAAAAGTTTGGATTCGGTTTACAAGCTATTCTTTGTCTGTGTTGTGTCCAAGAGGACAGCGTGGAGTATTCGTAGATGTGGTTGTGTCAAAGCAGTTTCACAGGTCAGCTCGAGGTGGCTGATCGAGAGCTCGGGCCACATCTGATCATTCACCCCGCCAACTCCGTCCTCCGCAATGTTGCTGGGATATACTGTGCATTAACATCTGTCAAAACTCTAATCTAGCGGCCTTAAAAAATCTACTTCCACGTCTATATCTAGCTACCACTTCGGCGGTGTTTTCATGCCACGAGAACGAAGAGAAAGTCTTTTTCAACGGATTGTCTTTGTGACTGCCTAGAAACCGTCCCCTTCACAAACCGACTCGCCGCCTCCGTACCTGTGATGTACGTCAGTTGATTGATGCCTTGGACAACGCGTGTCATCTCGATCCGGGTGGACGCACCAGAGAGTCCCCATTCGACAGTGCAGTCCCGTTTCCTCACCCAGAATCCAATCGCCGCCGTCTGGTATCTTGCCCTCATTGAACTCCGGCCAGAAATCCTTTTGAAGCCACATGTTGATCTCTTCAATCTTTGCAATAAACTGCTCCATTTTTCGTGGCTCGAATTTGCCCGTCTCGTCCTCAAAGTCTTTGGGGTTGATGAAACGCCCAATAGTCAAATGTGCGGAAGGGACTACGTATCGCGAATCGACTGCGACACCGGTCTCTTGACATAGACTGTACAGGTCGCGCCGGAGATGGTGGTACGTGTATTTGTCGTCTGCGAGGGTTCTTCCAGCGGTGAGGCCTTCTGCCGCTGCGGGCACGAAGCTTAGAGCGAGCGCAGATGCGTCGAAACCAATCAAGGGCTTGATGAGTCGGGCACGGTGATCCTGCGTGTAGTTCACGATGGACGGGATCTTCTCGCGCATCTGTTCAACAAGTTTCCGGATTTCTTCCGTCTTCTTTGAGTGCGTAATCTCGAGCGCAGTGATGTGTAGAGATTCTTGCTGCATGAGCCAGAGATCTGGTTTAGATTAGACTTTACCACGGCAGGAATACTTATTTTCTCGAGCTTACTCGGAGCGACTGTGAGTAGTTCTTGCTGAACGCGATTGATAAGTTGTTTGATCTTCTGAGTTGGACGTCCCCAAAAGACAAGACAATGTCGTGGGTCTCTGTACCCAGGCTCAACCGTGGAGTCGCTCAGCCTAAGTAGAATTGGATCAATACTGGGGCCGGCAAAGCTCTTGTCAAGCATCTTTTCTTTTTGTTGAGTATTTCTTGTGGTGCGATGTTGTGTATACCGTGACTGCAATCGAACCTGCCATGGAAAATCAGGATGTTTCTCTTGCCTGTTTGTTTATTCTCGGGATGTGGTACCGGATCATCATGTGAAGCCACAATCAAAGCATCGTACGGATTGTTGTAATCGGATGTCGATACCCCGCTGAGGTCTTCAAATGTATTGACCGTATGAACTGGCGAGGGTGTCGGTGCTGCCATGAGGAGATGAATGCGACTGCGTATAGTTGTGTCAAGAAAGATTTGCTTCTAATAAACGATAAAGAAGTCGTTGAGTTCACTTCTGCCAGAGATTGTCACTCACCTTCAGATAAATATAGAATTGATGGATGTCACTGGCCTCGGATGTAACTAGCCGACATGGGGAATGCAGCCGCCCGTGCCTTTGTAGTCCGCAGAAACTGCTTACATGCCTCCTCTTGTCTCGAGCAGCGGTGGTTTTGAAGAGCGTCAGTGTCGTTCTCAGTAGTCTATACAGTGCGAGTAGGCAACTGTCATCTTGACATTTAGATGCAACTAGCTGACATTGGAAACGCAGCCGCTCGTGTGTACATGTACTACCATTGACCGCACGACTGCATCTCCGTACGCGCCCACCGCCCGTCAATTCACTTGTTTGCAATCACCTTGGCTATTGAATTTATCCCACTGTAGTAGTCTACTTCGGTTGCCATGTCTACCAAACTATTACTTGGGTGAGTGTGTTATTGTACAGCATGCAGCGTGGCCCGGTGGTGAGAGAACGTGATACCGCGGCCCGTGCTAGCGCGTTATTTCAACATGAACGCGCCTTTAGCTTCCAGTTGGGCACCTACATCTCTCTTCAACTCCCTCCGCCCAGGCCCTCCGTCTCGCATTTTGGTCTTTGGATTCGTGCAGAATATGGCCACCATTCCAGAGTTGTTTGCACGTGGCAGGAAACGTCGCCGGTCCTCGTCGATTCCAGAGAGCGAACTCCGGGATGTTATTCGCATCGCGCGACCCCCGAGCCCAAAGGTCGTGATTCGCGCGCCTCGAAGAGCAGCACTGGTAGAGACGTTGACGGAGGGCAATGTTCCCAAGAAACGACGCGTCGAACCATCAATTGGAGGTGTGTACAGCCATGTATCTTGCAAACCAGTCAACGCTTGTGCAGTAAAGCGTGGCTGGGTTTTGGCATCCTAACCCAAAATCCTAATATAGAGGAGAGAACATGGCTAACAAATATCCAGCGAAACAGCCGTCAAAGGTGTGCACACAATGCTTGCGACCATGGCCTCTTTCACCCCGCGCGACCCATAGACCCTCATCCAAACACGTACCGGCCTGGCGAAAACTAGGATTGCAACTCAAGTTACACAGCGCGACTACCACTGCCCATTCTGCACGGTCCATGTCTACGGTTGCGGGCAGCAAGCATATCTGCGCTTCACATCCGGCGGCAGACAACGACTCCAGCGCTTCCAATAACGTGCCCTTGTCTCCCAGTCACTCAGTTGATGCGACCGATGGGGCTGAAGAGATGGATCTGGACAAAGCGGATGTTACTTCTGACGGTCCTAAAAGCGACAGCACGGACACGGACGATGTTGGCCCTACACGGTTACGCCAGCGCAGTGGTCGGGTTTCCTACTTGGTTGAGCCCCCAAGCGACGTATCGGATGATGGTGAGGTCGATGAGGATACCTCTGACCAGTATTCCGGTTCAGTATCAGCGTTCGACAGTGAATCTGATGATGATGTGAAGTCAACCTCAGCAACATCCGTGTCTGGCGACAGCATTTCAGAAGATGAGGATTTGGAGGCCACCATTGTCGTGGAAGCTACACAGAAACCCAAGAGACGGGTTGCATCGTCAAAGTCCAAACCTAAATCAGCAATCGACACCAGCCTCCCACCGCTAGACAACATCAACGACATCTTCTATGATATGATATCCAAGGCTCTGGAGTTGGGTTTGGAATCCTCACTACGAAAGCTCGGTAGTCGACCTTTGAACGTAGCCACGATGTGCTCCGGCACAGAATCCCCCCTCATTGCCCTCGATTTACAGTCAAAGGCTCTAGAGCAGCTAGGGATGGCCCCAATTCGAGTGCACCATCACTTTAGCGCTGAAATCGATGTCATGAAGCAAGGATACATCGAGCGGAATTTTCAGCCGGAGAAGCTATTTCGAGACGTACGCGAATTTCTTTCGGAAGAAGCGAGCACAGCAACGACAGCGTATGGCGCTGAAGAAGTTGTCCCTGACCAAATTGATATGCTCATAGCCGGCTTTGTGTGTAAAGACATCTCACGTCTCAACAATCACAACAAGACCTTGGACCAGAACGGTGAGACCGGTGAAACTTGGAGAGCCATATACACCTACTCCAAGCGCTACCGACCCAGCATCGTACTTCTCGAAAACGTCCGGGGGCAAAATGCCTACTGGGATAAGTATATCAAGGCCAAGTGGGAAGACATCGAATATGAATGTGCGTGGATGATTTGCGATACGAAGAACTATTACATTCCGCAGACGCGCCTTAGGATGTACATGATCGCTGTTGACCGGACACAATTTGGGAAGAACACAGATCGAGCGGTCCTCCAATGGCAAGAAACGATGGAGAAGCTGCAGAGACCATGCAGCAGTCCATTTGATGCCTTTCTTTCGTCTGATGTGTCGGATCAATACGAGTGAGTACTTTTCACATATACCGCGTACACTGATGCCTTCGAACGAGCTTTGCTAACTTTACATATTGCTTTAGGTACAACAGCTTAGTCACAGAGCCGAATTGGGCCCTCTGTAGGTTGAGGTACGATTTGATCCGAAGTGAAGAAAAGCTTGGCATCCGCCGCCCGATCACTCGCTGGAACGAAAATGGCACCGTCAGGCCTCCGGATTTTGCGAATCGGCGATGGTACAATTCACAATCATCTCGAGTGTATGACTGCATTGAAATTGCCTCACTCCAAAGTGCGCAAAAGGGATATGACGCACAATACAAGATGCTCATATGGGACGTCAGCCAAAATGTGGATCGGTTCAGGAGCCCTCCAGGCCTTGTGCCCTGTATCACCCCGAACGGTTGTGATTTTGTGAGCAACAAGCAAACTGCCCTCACAGGCAGTCAGCTACTGTTGCTTCAAGGTATGCCAGCCGACAAGCTCCTATTCGCCCGGGAAACGCAGAAAGATCGCCAGGACCTCGCTGGCAACGCAATGACGACCACAGTGATTGGTGCCTCAATCCTGTCAGCCCTCATAGCGGCATCCAGAGCTTTCCAAAGGAAGGGTGCTCATCCATTGCAACGACCTGATGGCATAGAAAAGCAAAAGAAGACACTTACGCTCGCAATGCCATCAACGCAGAAGTTCATACCACCGAATCCAACAAAAATCGATATCAACCAACTTATCCGCGACGCTAAAATGAGCTCGAAACTTTGTAACTGCGAAGGAACTCAGCGAATCTCGAAAGCATTCGTGAAAGTGTGCGATTCCTGCGGTCATACGGCGTGCTCCGATTGTGCGGGCAATCCATCCCATTCATATCATAGCAACTTGATAACACCGGCCGAGCGACAGCAAGCTCCGGGTGAATTCGAACGTAAATGGCGGCCAGTTCTTCCACATCGCATCATGTTCAGCAACTTCCCGGACATCAAAAGTCTCGATTCCAAGAATAAGACCGGGATCGATTGGAAAACATTCAGCTCCAGGATTGCTACTGCAGATATTCCCTCTCAACCTTTCTGCATAGGCGAATTTCGAAGGCTTGAGGAGTCGTGGAATATTCGTTACGAAGCGGTGCAAGCCACATTGGATTTGCTAGTGTCGGATAAGATTGAATGGCGCTTATATGTCCACTGTCCTCGTTCGGAACCAGGCAATAGTCTACTCAGAAAGACTTTTGAGACGCCTCTGGCCTTGGGAGTAGTGCAAGCGTCTTTGCTCGAACCTCTATGGGAGATTCGCATCCCCCATCTTCGGACATTCGACCTCAACTTCACTGCTTCCAGTGAGCGCATTAGCTCCTACAGGAGCCGCATCGGCCTTCGTCAATTTGAGAATGAAACCGTACCACGCCAGTTTTACGTCAGCGCTGATTGCGCGAATAGTCATAACATTGCCGGGCACTACACATTGTTACCTCGTTGTGGTACAGCTATGGAGAGTTTGTACAAGAACGATACAGAAAATGGCCCAATGTTTCTCTTCCTCAATCAAGATCCAATTAGTGACGAAGACATCTTTGTCTTTAGCCACAATTGCCGCCGCCTACCCTATGGCGAAACTCGCATATCTCTCGCCGCCTTAGATGCTTCATGGCGCCCGTGGAACATGGAGTCTGCGCAGCCGTCCAAGGTCAAAGCTACCACATGGGGAACTTGGGTGCGCAAGGAGATGAACATGAAGCTTTCCCTTCCTGATCTGGACTTCAGTACCTCAACTGCCTCTTCGCTATCTCTCCTCGACTATGGTAACTGCGCTACTGCATTGCCCATTTTGGATATCCATGTGAAAGAAACAATCGACGTTCAGGCATTCTCTCAGTACTCGTGGGTTCTGGAAGCAGTCAAAAATAAACCCAAATTCACTACCTGGCAGAAGTTCAACTCCTATTGTACAGGAAAGCTATGCGACTGCGCACCTGCTTTTCCGCGTATATTATGGAGCAGAAATGAGGATGATGAGGTAACTGCGCATGAGGACCGAAAGGCGGCTGCAGCGTTCGAGCGCGCGGTCAAGATGCGGACTCCCATCATAACAGCGTCGACTTCCTTGTTTCCCTCAAGTGTACGCATTCAAATAGCCATCAATGTGGCGTCCTTGGTCCATCGAGCCAGCGCTCATCTCTCCGGTACCCAATCGAGCTCATGGAGACTCTTCACAAACCATTTCGATCCCGCACCTGAACGTTTCTCCCAATTCAAACTGCAAAGCAATTCATCCGATCGTCCGTATGCAAGCCCGCTGGATTTTCAATACACACTTAGCAAGGCGCAGAGGCAATCGCTAGCATGGATGAAAGCTCAAGAAACTGGCGTAACACTAGAGCTCGCGGAAGTCGAGGAAGCTATCCATGCTCAGCTTGGATGGAGAGTTGAAGCGAAGGCAGAAAGCAGCGTTACTGTTCGTGGAGGTGTGCTAGCTGACCTGCCATCTTTTGGCAAGACAGTGACGACGATTGCTTTGATTAACAGCGAGTTCGAACAACCAACACCAGACGCAACCGGGGCAAAGATTTCGACTTCTCTGCTGGACATCGCCGCGACCCTGGTACTATGCCCTCCGCACATTGCCCGCCAATGGAAGATGGAATTCCAGAATTGCCTAGGGAAAGATCAGTTCGCACGCTACAACATTCTTCTTATCGAGCGCTTCTCCGATCTCCAGCGTCTTGAGATTGACGAAATCCGCAATAGCCGTGTGGTCATAGTGTCATGGAGTGTGCTAGCTGAAGAGGATTACATTGCTCAGCTGGGACGTTTCGCTGCTATGCCAGCTCCTGCATCGTTTCGCGGCCGTCCTTTTGATGCATGGATGGATTACGTTTCAGAAAATATAGCAGAACAAGTCCAAGCGTACTCTGATCTCGATCCTGAGGCTTTTCAAAGCACAACACGAGGGCTTCTTGAAAGGCGCTTGGACGATCCAGTTTTCAATAGCGTGGTTCCAGTCAAAATCGCTCATGGGAGCGCGTATAAGTCTTGGGATACGGTGCAGACGGACAAGTCTAAAAAGAATACCTCACAGAACAAGACGTCATCCCTAGCAACAGGTGGAGCACAACTGTCCGTGCCACTGCTACAGATGTTCCATTGGAACCGTGTAGTGACGGATGAATACCACTATCTTTGCGACAGCAAGAGCAGCGCGAATCATCCTGCGGCTGCCGCAGTCAAGCGGCTATCAGCTCACAAGCGTTGGGTATTATCTGGAACACCCGCCTTGGCCAACTTTACCGACGTGAACCAGCTCGGGTCGTTCCTTGGGATACGACTAGGAAGGGATGTGTTTGGGGACGGCTCAGTCACTACAGACTTGGAAAAACGCTTGATGAGTGAGCAGACTGACGTTGAGAGATTCCGTTCTCAGACTGAAATACATTCCCGTCAATGGTATCAGGCCCGCCATGCTCGAGCGCAGTCGTTTCTAGACAACTTTGTTCGACAGAATGAACCGGAATTGCAACATATCCAGTCGTCTGAGACACTACGAGCCGTTCAACTCAGCCCTGGACATCACGCAGTATACCTCGAACTTTCGCAGCTTCTTATCTCCTTGCGCATGCAGATTAAGAAGCTCAAAAACACCTCCGGGTCCGACCGCTTAGACCGGTTGAATGCAAGTCTAAACAATTCCCCAACAGCTGAAGAAGCGCTGTTGAAGGCTGCTTTGTCATTCAAAACGGAGAAGGGGATCTCCGGTCTCGACATGATCATTAGTACGCGCCGGAGCCAGCAGAAGGGCACGGAAGACGATTTCTTATCTGTTGCTCGCAAGCTGAAAGAGAAATGTCTCCAGAAGCTTAACAACCCAGCCGATGATTACTTCGAAGGATTCAAGCGAGACATATACGCCGGCAACATCCTAGGTGACAAAGACGCGTCTAAGCTTGTGCGTCAGCTACTACAGAAAGTGGAGAAGGACAGCTCTACTAAACGTACAAGCAAGAAACACACTTCAGACGCGACAGTTTTGAAGGAACTTGCCTCAGATATCCGCAACTCGGCGCATGAATTAACCTCAAGAATCAGATCAAAGCGGTTTATCACAACAATTAAGAGATTGCTTCCGCTACTCACAGCCGCTAGGAACGACCGACACACTTGCAGCTCATCGAAGTGTGGAGGCACAGCTTCCCTTGATCAGCTCTACCTAATCTCCCATTGTGGGCACACAGCTTGCGAAGCCTGCCTGCAAGACCGGAAAGATAGCGAAGCTTGTGTGCACTCAGGTTGCGAGGTGCCTGTCCACCCTACAAATCTCGTCAAAGTTCTTGATTTGGGATCATCCGACGAATCTTCGGAAGAGAGCTATGGCAGGAAGTTGGACGAGATTGCTTCGCTAGTCAAAGGTATCCATACGGAGGACCAGGTTATCGTCTTCGTGCCAAATGAGGAGGTTTCCGGTATCCTTACCGAGGTTCTCAGCTCCCACAACGTGCCCTACCTCTCGTTAGGCACACGCAAAAACAGCGCTGCAAAGATCTTGGAAGAGTTCAAATCCACAAAAAGCCAGAAGGTGCTGATACTCAACCTAATGAGCGAGTCGGCGGCCGGAGCGAATCTCGTGAACGCGAATCACGTCATCTTCGTGTCCCCATTGCTGGCGAAGAGCCAGTACGCGTACGACTCCGCGATGGCCCAAGCTATTGCCCGGTGCCGCCGCTATCAACAAACGAAGAAAGTGCACATCTACCATTTTGCTGCCCTACGAACGATTGATGTCGATATTCTGGAACACCGCCACAAACGTCTCGATGCGATTTCCGACGCCACGCTCCGGTCGCCTGCAAAGTCAACGAAGAAGGAGAAAACCAAGCTGGTTCGAACTAGGAAGGGGGCCATGGCACTAGTGCCACTATCGTGGTTAGCGAACGAAGCTTTCCGCGAAATTGTTGATGTGGATGAGGAGAGCGACAGGTTCACTAGCTTGATCAATTTTTCGGAGACGTTTGAGGGAGGGGAGGACGAGTGAGGAGATTTCTATCTTATGGTGTTTGGGCACGAAGAGGGTGTGCGGGCATGTTTCCAGTGCAAGAAATTGTTTTGATTCATGTATCATATTCAGTGAAGGATGTTGGATGGGCTGAGACGAAGCCGTTGGAATGAACATGTCAGAGGGGGTAATTGCTGGATTGTAGGTAGAACTATGAGGAATCCGAAGACTGTAACTTCTTGAATCTAGATAGAAGGCCAGACCCTGAACGCCACCTTGCCGGCGCCAAAGAACCCCAAATCTTCCATATCAATACATTTTCCCACCAAAACGAAACCGCTCCCATGGTCCTCCACAGCGAAAAACACGTAACAATGCCTCCCACCTGTAGACCCTATCCATTCCCACCATTCTACCAACAGCCGAAACGCAGGGTCCAGGCTGATGCACTCGTGAATTCACCTGTGTTAGAAGCGCGCTAGTCCCAAACGAGGTAAGCTGACCATTGTCCCAAACGTCTGACAGCTGTCAAACCTCGTTTAAAACGATATACGCCTTCGCCTAAATCGGCCAATGCCTGTGGTGACATGTACATCTGTGCTGCACGTGTGGTCTGATGGTTCTTCAAGGCGGACCCTGGCGGGGCGGTTCATCAAATTAAGTCTCTGGTGCGAGGGAAGATGAGGTGAGCTTGACGGATTGGGTATACGCTGGGTCGCAGTGATGGATGGGTGGGAGGGAATTTGCTGGATGCGGTAGGTTCGCGTTGGTAGATGTACAGTATATGCATGTGCAGCGCGCAGTGGATATATGCTTAGGCGAGACAGTATGTGGGAGAGGTGAGATTGGACGGGCGGGTGATGTACGCATTAGGAATAGGATGCTAGGTAAGAAGCTTACTACACCCGGGGATTTGGGGTACGACTGATTAGCTGAGAAATCTACTCTGAAGCAATGGCTGGAGCCTTCGGAAAGGTGAACTCTTGTGAGTCGCATGAAAGCAAGCATACATGCCAATTGTTGAGAGGCAGCTCAGACTTGGAGAATAAGGCGTGGAAAGCAGTCTACAGTGTCAACCACCCTTATATCACCCAGTAAGGAATACGTTGATGCATAATCATAGTGAAGAAGCTTCTCGTTTGAGATCATCATGCGAACTTAAGACACTGGCTACATGTAGGTCTTTCAGAAATGATGTCTTCAAGCCATGCACCGATCAGGAAAGCGCTGCTACGCCGTATTTGATGGTTCCCATCATTCCGCCTAAAATGGCATGTGCGCTTGCACACTTATATGCCGTATATACCAAAATGCAAACGCAGTGAGGTTCGTCCGCGCGTGAACTAAGTCTAGCTAGGAAAGCGCTGCGGTACATCTATCGACGGCTGAGTCTGGAAGCTACTAAATAGGGAATGTTCAATGTTCAGCTTCGATCCAATGCATCGTTTGATGTCGGGCATCTCCGTAGTGACTACTGACCGCACACTTAGCGAAGCGAGGAAGTTACGGGAAGTGATTCGAGTAAATCAGTTATGCAGGGTCTTTCGACGTAAGATTTAGCTCATTGGACACCATGGCCTAGGCAGGCTCTTTTGATAAGCTGAAGCCTGATAATGGGTCTATGCTGAGCAAAACTTGGACGAAATTGGAATATGCTGGACCACAGTGTTCGACATGATAGCTTCAAGATACTGTATTCGGTATGTCAACTATTTGAGCGACATTTCTTGGATCGTCTGTGAGGCGCATGCCTCTACCACTTGTGGTAGTTCCGTACCGAACGCGAGGGTGCTAGTTGTGGCCATAGGGCTGAGGTAATCGATCGAGATCTAGTAAAGATATTTGGAGCTCTCACCAAATGAGCTGCTCTGGTATATCATTGACTTTTGTTAGATAGTCATTTCCGGGAGATAGCAAGATTCGCTCTCGTGTTATGGGAACTGTAAAGCTACCTAGGTACCTTATTGGAACGCAACGGGACGTCAGAGTGCGCTGCTTGCTATAGTCGATATACGGCACGAGGCTATGCGATGGGACCTTCTCACTTTGCTCTGGAGGCCGTACATCTGGCTGTTCCCGATTGGCGGGGCGGGAAATAGCTCAACGGTGAATGTGATGCACGAGCTAGGATAGAAGGGGAATGCGCTTGCCTGCAGTGATCAATAGGAGCGTCAAATATACTGAGATAGGTTATAATTACTATGGTTCTAGGAAATGGGCCAATTTTGGCAATATGCACTCGGACAGACTCGGAAAATGCTGGAGCGCAGCATTCGATGGATTTTAAATACATACTATATGTGGTATGCTTGCTCACTATCCAATTAGTGAAATGCCCATAAGGGCTGAGAACATCCGGGAAGATGCTGGAGAGCGGCTCCTGGTAGGTATTAAAGGTTGGCTCTTCTATCTCTGCTTATTCTGGTTTGAAAGGGTGTTTATCGAAAGGACATTAAATAGAGGATAATTATTGAGTTATACTGAGTGATCACTTAAAACATGAAGCTAAGATCAAGTGAACTGCGTCACATATGGATCGGGAGAGCCTTATGATATAGTAATAGCTTGGAGCGATGACACCATTCGTACAAAGTTGTGATTTCCATCCTGCTTGAAATTTGGGTTCACGGGACCGGTGTTCAGGGCTGAGTTTTTGGGGGGGATTTCTGCGTTACTATGGAAAGATAACGTTACTATAGAAAAGTTAAAGCTCCTATAGAAAGATGAAATCAAGATATAAGAGAAACCCAGCTTTGCCATTGATTGAATACTATTACCGGATTGGAACGTTTCTCCAAGTTTTCTCCCGGTCTTATGAAAGACACTGCATCGCTACAGAAAGCATTCATTTACCAGTATCATCTCTCATTAACACGAATTTATTTACCTATAATGAGTTGCCTATATCTTTCAGAGGCAAGGTTGATGGACGAGCCGAGCTTACGTAGTTGTGAACAACGATTAGACCTTTTGACGTCACAGATATAGTTTTTGGAAGAAAGTATGATCACCGAAAAAGTATCGGTAAGAAAGAATGTTTGATGACGGAGTGAGTCGGTGAATGTGAATTGAGGAGCGCAAAGAGCGGGGAGCAAGGCTTTTCCAATTCGGCAACTACACTCGGGACCACATCTCGGGCCGCATATCGGAACCACTCCACAATTACATCGGTTTCTGCAACAAGCTTCTCAAAGGAAGCATTCAGCTTCCAGCTCAAGTCCCCAGAACTCAGAGAAACATACTCCCTTCACGATGCCATTCCTTCAAATCGGGTACAAGAGGATACACTACACAGACCTCAAGCCAGAGAAGGATGTGCGCGAGACCCTCATTTTCATGCATGGCCTCGGTTCATCGCAAGACTACTATCACGCGGTAGCTATAGGTTTGCACGCGCATAACTTCCGATGTATCACGTTTGATACCACCGGCGCAGCCCGTTCGCCGTACACGCAAATCGAGCAGAGCATCCAGAGCCTGGCGGATGATGTGATTGGGATATTAGACGCGCTGGAAGTGTCGAAAGCCATCGTGGTTGGGCATAGTATGGGTGGGTATGTGTACACCATATACTTCCTGTCAGTCCGAAACTAACAGGAGGAAAGAATCGTTGGAGCACATCTCGCAGCTGAACGTGGCGATCGAGTCGTAGCAGCCGTCCTTATCGGCCCCGTCTATCCTAACGACAGCGCAATTCCCATCTTTGAGAAGCGCATCCAGACAGTGGAGCAGCAAGGCATGGAATCCATGGCCAACACAGTGCCCAATGCCGCATTGGGAAAGAAAGCGTCCCTACTGGCAAAAAGCTTTGTGCGCGAACTACTGCTCTCTCAAGACCCAGCGGGTTATTGCAGCAACTGTAGGGTCATTATCAACGCGAAGCCACCCAACTACGGTAAGATTGCGGTTCCTGTACTTATACTTGCTGGCGAAGAGGATAAGTCGGCACCGTTGGAGGGCTGTCAAAAGATGTTCGATGAGATGGGTACGAGCGAGAAGAAGTTGGAGATTATGGAGGGTGTCGGGCACTGGCATTGCATTGAGGCGTTTGAAGAAGTGGGGCAGAAGATACTGGACTTTTATCATGAGATTCAGTGAGGAGGGGTGTTTTGGCTTGGCTGCAAAGCAGTCTGCAGGTTCCTTAACTGTAATGGTAACTCGAGCCCTCGGTGTCGGTGATAACATGCAAAGCTGACTGCTTCCACTTTATAAATGGGTAGGAAATGAATGATAAAGAATCACTATACAGTCTCTAATAAAACTAGTTACGCTCCGTTCGAAGCTGAGACTCGGTATAGACGTCGAAGCCCAGAAACGCGATGCCACTGCATGCCTTGTCTGCAGTCCCCGTCGAGTCGGCGTTCCCCTACTGTATTCCGATCTCCATCGTTCAAGTAGGCCAAAACCTCTCTCATCTCCTAGCTCCTATCGCCTATCCAGACCGTCAGATAGTCCTCTCACCGATATCATCAAACACTTCTTATACCTTGAGACTCTCAAAAGCCCGT
Source organism: Byssothecium circinans (assembly GCA_010015675.1). Lineage (NCBI taxonomy): Eukaryota > Fungi > Ascomycota > Dothideomycetes > Pleosporales > Massarinaceae > Byssothecium > Byssothecium circinans. The sequence goes on along the minus strand of ML976977.1, from coordinate 1,098,021 downwards.
ATTTTTCTAGTACTTCTTCCCTTTTGGGCAGCTTCTTTGTTGCCTTCACACTAGTCTTGGTAGTTTGGGCGCTGTTCTTGGTCTTGGAGCTCGAACGTGCACTGTTTGCCTTTGCTGCCGAGGCCTTTGAGGATGTAACCGGTGCTGAGGTAGTACCAAGTGCCGTTTTGCTGGCGCTCCGAGGGGCCGATCCGGAGGTCTTGGTGACGAGCGTGGTGGGTGCGGTATTTGATCCCGTTGTCGAGTTCGAGGCCGGCCTGTTTTGCGGTGCTCGAGCTTTTACCAGATGAGGTCTTCTTGGGTTTGAGCGAGTACGCAACGGCGTTGGAGCCACGGGCTGCTTTCTTGCTCGTGGGGGTTGATACCTCGCCACAGTTTCCCTGCTGCTGTTTCTCGTACTCGCGCTTTTGCTTCTGAAGAGTGACTGTGGTGACCTTGTTGGCGCCGATGTGGTTTTCAGCCTTGTCACCTTGGGTTGTACGGCTCCTCTCCCAGGATTCCGTTGCGCTCTTGACGATGGCAAGGGTCTTTGGGATGACGATATGGATACCGTTCACGGAATTGTTGTTTTTCAGAGTCGCAAACTCATAATCGTACCAAACATTGTGTGGCCCCTTCCAAGCGTTTCCTCCTTAGCCGCATACGGCCCTGTGTAGATGTTCGCGCTTGGGTCGGCAACGAGATAAGCTTTGCCGCTTGAGGTAGTAGCCAAAGCCTGCGAAGTGCGAGCAATCCAGGCAGTGAGTTTCTTGCAAAAGTTGGAAAGCTTGTCAGCTTCGGTGACTGAGGCGAGTTGGGGGAATAGAAGACTGTATATAACGAAGTTCACAATTTGGGGGGCGGGGGTTGTTAATGCCGACGTTCCTGGAGGAGTTTGCGGCAGCCATTTTGGTAGGTATCTGTTCAATAGAGTTGATTTTCCAAGGTAGCGCAACGGTGAAGGTACAGACTTGTAGGATTGACCAGAACTTGAGAGAAGTCGCTGCAATTAAAGGTGAAAGGTTCAAAGAAAGTACGCTAGCCACAGAGCAGCAATCGATCAGAGGAAAAAGGACTATGAATGAACGAAGACTGACCAGCAGTAACATAAAAGTGCATGATATCAGAGCGTCTCTAACGGTTTGGCACACATTTTCGACCCTACGGTAGCATCCAGGACTTTGCTGTCAGAATTCACCACAAAAGATCGCTCTCCGAGGGCCTGTTTATGAGGGCCTCAATGCCTTAGGGTACGCATGCTCCCAAGCAAATGGTGCAGAGCTCGTCAAAGTGCTGCTGGAAGCCGGCGCCGACCCAAACAAGATGCCACCGTTCAGATTGCCAGGTTCCTGGAATGTCTCTGCCGCAGTGCTTGCGGGTTTACCGCCGTCAACTTTTGAGCAGTTCTTTGATGCAGGATATCAGGGCAACGATCCTTAAGCAATGCGATTCGCAGTGGAGAACAAACGTCCGGATGTTCTTGAGGTGCTGTTTGCGAGGAGCAGAAACCTTCCAGAGGCAAGGATTCCACCCGAGGAGGAATTGATTGAGGCGGCGGGCAAGAACAATGACTCAGATATGTTTGCAGCTATTAAGCGTGCCTATGCGGCTCGTTCTCAAGAGAAAAAAGGACTGTTTGTGACCTTCATCAGCAAATTTCGTTCACGAGGATAGGAAGGAGTAAAGTCGTGGCACGACTTGACACCAGCGGCTTTTCAACTTTCAACAGGTTACACACTCCAGTTCTGCTGGTCATGACCACCCACTGCAATGTGACGGGGCAGCCCCATTATACTGACGTGTCGCAGCCTGAGGTGTTCATCGCACTTACTCTCGGCACGTCTTATCGTCCCTCTCTACCACAATATTCGCCCCTCTCGAAGCCCTCCCTGAAGTAGAAACGAGGCTACAAAATCTTGTGTCTTTGGACAAAGGTTGAATAGGACGTTAATGGAAGTTTGCGGATCCGGATCCGCTTGGGAGTCGGGCGTGAATGAGTGGTGGCCAGGCGATCACTTTGAAGGTCTTACCTCACCCACTAGAAAATGGGGGAGCATGAGCACCTCTCTGAGATGCATCATCCTAGGCAGCCTTGCTGCTGGAAATCTGCGCAGAAAGTCAAATCTATGAATTGTAAACGCGAGTTGAAAGTAGTTTCAAGACCTTGTCGAGCATTCTAGACATCCTCCTCGTCTTTTCCATCTCGCATGAACATGGCGCTGTGAGGCCTCTTGAACAAAGCCAAATACTTACTATGCTGAGTTAGCGTCTATAAGGGATATGCATAGCTTTAGCGCTTTATACAATAGAGGGATATAAAAACGGCACCTGGTGACCCTGGCGGGCGACAGATGACCTGCGGCCCGCCCGATATCGCCTCGCCTCGCCACGCCACGCATGATCCGCATCGTCAGTGCATCGCCGTGTGCATGTGGAAACGAGGCTGCTACCCCAATTCGGACATGTCTTACCCTTTTCACAATTCATCACAAGTCAAGCCACTGATTGACGTTCGCTGCCTCAGTCCATCTTTCAGCATGTGAAAAAGGCAACATCATTCACTCAGCCTGCTCATGTGTAACGTCCAGCCTTTACTTATGTAGCGCGGCTGTCGCTGCAAGTCTGCATTATTTCGCTCCCCAGTTTTCCGCCCGCGGGTCCACTTCGTTCCACGTTTTCATTGCGCTTTTAGACCAAGCCTTTGCGATATCCCCCAAGCGCCCTCTGCGGGAGGCGGTGAATTACACGGCGTTTAAACCCACCACTCCCCTGCGCTCATTCGCCTGCAGGCTCTGCGACCTTGCATGCCCCGGTGAACGCCTAGTCCGACCAACGGCGGGAAAGAGCATTGTTTTTCTGGTGAAGGAAGGTCTGAAATCGTCTAGGCCTTTTCGCATATATATGTTGGTGTTGACCCGTTCTTCAAACTGACCGCTTCCCCTTAAGGTCGCTCTCGCCACCGTCTGTGCTGCGCGCTGGTCACCGCACTTTAGAGGGCTTGAACAGCTTTTTAGCATTTATATTCGCATTTTGTATCTAATTTTTGTCTTCATTTCGAGTTCTGGATCTGTTTCGCGCTCTGTTGATTTCATCACGCTCGGTAAGTCTGCTCGGGAATGGTTCGGTTCTGCACTGACAAGCACAGCCGATGCTGCAATAACAGTCACTCCACACCGTGGTCGATCACTGGACTCTCCAACGAAATCCAAATAATTCCTCCTATGCATCAATCATGGACCGAACGGATAGCGCTTTCGACAAGACCTTTGGTCTAAAAGCACCTCAGCATGAAACCCCACACATACACCGAAGCAACACTGCTCCTATGCGGCAAAAAAGATCAAGAAAGTCGCCTTCAAATCCGTCTTCAAATCCTAAGGCGAAGACTATGCGCCCAGCATCAGAAAAGCGCCCCTTCACCCAACGCAAGTCCACCGAACCACGCCGCAAATCCATAGCCTCATCCTCCGACTACTCGACCACCAAATCACGGCCACGAAATACAAACTCCCTCCCCTCATCTCACCGCACATCATGTACCATCGTCGACCCTTCACGGCCAGCCCGCCATTACAGAATCAAAAGCTCGCAAACTGTCCCAACGAGTACCGGCGACATCGACGATGTCCTGGCCCTTCATTTCCGCTCTTGCAGTATGTTCCAAAACACTTCGTATCAAACTGGTGCTCTGGTGAGCCCCTCACTTTCCGAACACGGAGTTGGTGGTGCGGATGCGATAACCTTAAATACCACGGACTTCGGCACCCGCACAGCGCAGTGCCCAGGAACGGCACCACAGGTAGCGACAACCAACGAAGATAGTGCATCATTGTCGCCTTTTTCGAAAGAGATTGGGAGCGAGCAAAACATGCCGGATACGACGATGCACTGGATGTCGCCAAGTACAAGACGGCATCAGTATCGAAAAATTGATAGAGAGAACCATGGACTCAGGGGATTCGTGAAGAGACTAGCGCCGAGGTGTGTGAGTGGGCCACCATCGCAATCTTTCTACGAGAAGGACAAGTCGGATGTCGGGTCGGTGAGGAGATATAGGATGGATGTGGAGGATGCGGAAGAGGATGAGAAGGATGCTTTGAAGACGCAACGACGGAAGTTAGAGAGGTCAGAGAGGAAAGCTGGGGAGACCAAGAGGTGGGGATGCTTTTGATGCAATGGTTCGAGTCATATTTGATTTTCTGCGCTGGGCTGCATCGACAAGGCGTTTACGATACCCATGGTATGGCATGTTGATTTGAGGGAAGATGTATCCACGACACCTACAGTTAGACGTACAGCAAGAGTCTGCTTTGTGATTTAATGTTTAGATGTTTATACGAGTCGAATATGATAGCAATCGTGTAGTACCATCTTCAAAGCCAAAAGGTAGATGCCCAACACGCTCACCCTCTAGTTGCTCAGCCTATACATGTATGCAAGAAAATCTAGGCTTCTATATGCAATATCGTCACCTTCCTCCAGCGTCGCTAATCGATTACCCCATATCCGTTGGCATCTCAAACGCCAGTGTCGCAGCTCCATCTTCACTTCCAACCCTGATCGTCTATAGCTTCGCCTCTTCCTTCACCGTTCCAACCTTTAGCTTCGGCGCATATTTCTTCAGTACGCTCTCGTTATGATACTACCCCACCGTCAGCTTTGATCTCCAACCTCATCCTTGTTCTTCCCCCATCTCACATCTACCCCAGGTCATTACGACATACCTTCCAGAACTGCTTACTTGCGTCCTTCCCGCCCACTCTCTTCAAAATCTTCGCTCCACCAGGATGCTCATCTACAAATGTGTCCATCTTGTATACTGATCCGTCGATGATTATGTAGAGCCCGTTCTCGACCGTGTTGTGCTCGGCGACTTGCTTGGCGGTGAAGGAGTCGGACATTGTGACGGCGGCGCCAGCGGCGGGTGATGATGATTTGGGGTCAGCGGCTTGGTCTGGAGAGTGATAGCGGTGGGTATCCGATTTTCGGGGGAAACTTTTCGGTGAGAGGTAGTAGGAGCGGCGGTATTTGAAGACTGTCTATCGCAAGAGATGCAAATCAAGTGGTTGAGCCGAGGTTGTTCGGCGGAGGTTCGGTTGATTAGTAAGTGCAAGGCATTGTCGTTGGTTGGACTTACAGTACTAGGTCAAAAGTTCTTTCCCCGCTAAGCGAGAATCACCAAAACGCGACCCAACGCCCAACCAAATTGAGGCTATATATAGAGAGCGCAATTGTATACAGGTGCTATATTTGGTGTAGTAGTAGATAAATACTCAGTATTTTGTTTGATAGCCTCTTGCCCGCCTGCAGGCCGCGATTCGACGGGGCATGCTGAGGATGAGTTGCTTGATGAGCGCACTCGGTATTCTCCGCCATGCCTCCTTCAAAGCCTCACAAAACTCATCCCAATGCTCTTGGGCAGTTGAGTAGTTGTTAAATTGAGGAAACTCGGTATACATGATCCTTTTAAGCCTCCACCAAAGGTGCTCAATGGGGTTAAGGTCGGGTGAGTAGGGTGGCCACTCATCGACCCAAATGCCGTGCCTCTCCAAGAAATCCTTTGCTGGGCCCGACGTATGGATGGGCGCGTTATTCTGCATGAAGATTTCTCCTGGTTGGTAATAGGGCAATAAGCCCTCCTCTAAAGCCTCTAAATAGCTCTGGGTCGTATATCCTTGGCGGGCGGCTTGTAGGTCCCTTTTCATGATCACTAATTCACTCCTCCGTACACCACCCCTTCGAGTAAGCCACACCTCCGCCCACACCATTTGCTGAGGAGGACGGCTCTTAGTATACTCAGTAACCATCCTATGACTCCATCTCTTATCAGGATATTGAAAAGCCCACCCAGTATTAGCCCCAGAGCCCTTTTGAATAGAGCACTCATCAGAGAAGCGATAGGTGCGACGCTGCCAAGGGTAGTTGCGATGCTCTCTGCACCACTTAAGCCTCAAAATAGCTGTCGCACGGTTGATTTTGGGCCTATTGACGCATCGGTAGTTCCGTAATCCAGTTTCTCTAATCGCGCGGTATATGGTGGAGCGTGAGGGGCCAGTAGTAGGGGGGTCCCATCCCATCTCACTAATGAGCGTATTGTACTCGATTTTTGGTGTCTTTCGTATATGGTATTTAATTCGATTGATTTGTCTTTGAGAGAGGTGTTTTGGACGGCCAGAGCGAGGCAAATCCTTAGTGGTGTGGTGGTGTGAGAATCGTTGAAGGATTTGACGTATACAGCGCGTGGTGCGGCCAAACTCATTAGCCAGCTCTCTCGTCGTACACCCGGCTTCCCACTTAGCGATGATACGCTCACGCTCTAGGGGAGTAGTATTTAGCCTTTTACGGGCATTTCCAGAGATTTCTGTACCAAACTGACGTGGTTTAGGCATTGTGGTGGTGGGTTGAAGGTGTTGACGCGTTCACGCGTTTTGGTGTTTCTCGCTTAGCGGAAAGAACTTTTGACCACTCGCTGTACCTCTTAGAAAGACGGTTTACCACTCAACACTTCGTGACATTGGGCATTTTGCCAACTGTCGAATGACTGCTTAGCTTATTCTGTTACAACATAGTTATAATGTAATCAATGTTTCGAGCGCGGGTGGGATGACCTCCCGTGTAGACTAGCATGACCAATGGGTGCTGGGCGACACTGTTTGTACGACCTGGGACTCTGCGTTTGCCTACCAACAGAGCCAGTGGTAAGACGTCTTTAGCGTCTATAGATGTTCTACCTCCCAATAATATTACCTCCAGCCTTGCTTCTCCACCTTTACCCCATTACTTCAGCCTCGACACAAGCCAATATATCGCGCCCTACCTACCGGAGTCTAAATCGGCCTTACAGCGGACTGCGCCGCCGAAGGAGTGAGTTCCTAGCTGGACGCTCTCTAAATAGCAAAACGCTGGCGGCGCAACAACATGGCAAAGGGAAAGCTTTCACAACTGCTCGAAAAGCTCGACAACGACTGTATAGAGGTACTGCTCGAACACATATATCTCACGGACCGGAAAACACTGGTCCAGCTTTCCCGCAGCTCGCGAGCGCTCTACAAGCTCGCCACACCATGGCTCTACCGAAACATGAACTTCAATCTATCGAACCAAGCGCATTTGCGATTGCTCCATCGACTGCTGAAGGAAGGCTCTTCTCTGCCATCTTTTATTCGCATCCTGCGAATCTACACCAATACCGATACCGGCGACCTTACAGAAACCCTGGAGGAGAGGCTGGCGAGTGTCATGGCATTGATAAAGAGACTCAAAAGCCTTACGCGGATAACATGGATCGGTCACATCAGCTTCCCAGACGAAGTACTCGATATTATCCGCAAGTTTCCCAAGGCGGCATTCGAGATCCCCGGTGTAGAAACTTGGTGGACTGTCAAGTGGCCCAATTGCCGGGGCAGCAACTGGAACTTCTTGCGCCATCCTGCCGCTTCTCAGCTCACTATCTTCCACTTCTGCCCTAGCATGAAGAGCCAGCTCTATCCCAGGTTTAAGAGGGACCTAGTGCAGATGCTCTCACGCAACACCGCGCTCAAGGATTTTGCGATCTCCCCGACATTTGTCTCGTATCTCGATTTTCCAGTGATGACCTCAACATTTGCAAAATCCAATCTTCCTCAGTTGATGTCATTCACTCTACAGACAATGAATAACGTGTTCACACCTGAAGAGTTGACTATATGGGGTGAGAAGGGCGGATGGGATGAACTGAAGACGTGAGTAACCCCCTTGATAGCAACTTGCGTAAGACGCCGGCACCACATTTTGCCCTAAAAGCTCGTGGACACCATTCAGCACGCGTCGAAAAGCAATTTTCCCCTCTAAAGTTTTGCTGGTTGGATTTGCAGGCTGCTAACAATACGTCCAGCCTACGAGTTTCAACAATACATATCCTCGCGTTCATCGGACGAACCCCAAAATTGGAGAAGATGGGACTCCAAATCGAGCCAGAATGGCACATGCATGAACTCGAAGATCACTTTGCATCTCTACCATCTCTACCTTCCATGCCAGAAATGCACTATCTCGAAGTCTTCGATTCATGGAGAGTCTGTCACTCTGCTGACTACCCTCACGGCTACAGCATCCTGTCACCCAGCCTAATCAGGATGATGCCAGGATTGGAAACGCTTAGAGCACGTTCTCTGTACGGGAACGCGGGCAACGTCCCTTCGCTGACAGCCGCAGAGCTATCGGAGCTTCGAGAGTCTTGCAAGAACGTTGATCAGCTCATGATTGACATATGCGTCACCGACGGTGCGTGGCCTTTTGACGTCCTGGATGAGATTGCGCATTTCGAGAAGCTTGACAACCTTTTCCTCCTATTCCACACTGCCTCTGCCGATGACACACGGGCTTTCCTCACCAAACGCAACACTGCTATCGCCTTCAAATACATCATGACCGTCCGCAGGTCGGCCAAGCTACCAATAGAACGGGGCTGGAGTGCAGAGATTCGACCCCAGAGATTCGCAGGCGAGCTGGAAAACAGCTGGTTTGTGCCGTCCTATACAATAGTATGGACACCTCTGGGATTCGCCTGGTCGTCCACCTCGAACCTGTTCAACGACAAAGGAAAACAGGATGAGGAAGAAAAGAAGGCGAGGAAAGCAGCTAAGCGTGCCAAACTACCCAAGTGGAGCACGATGACGGACGCGGAGGTGGAGAGGATGAGGGAGAACCTGCAAAACGGCACGGTGAATTCCTTCTTTGCGCAGTTTACACAGCATAAGCTGTACCGTGAAGAGAAGAGGCTGTTATCGCTGTACCTGAAAGAAGAGGCGAAGCGGAAACGCAAAAACGAACTAGTGCAGAAATTTGGGGAGAATGCGACGTTGCTGGATGTCTGGCGGGAGGACAATAGGGAGGAAGGGCATGCCGCTTTCGGGGCCGAGAGGTATGAGGAGAAGGTGGAGGAAGTGACTGAGGAGTTATGCGAGGAGACCATGGAAGCGCTTGGACAGGTGAGGACGCTGGTGCATAAGCGGAGGTGAAAGACCAAGGATAACGCTGGCGGGATAGTGCGGGGGATGGGCTGCGGGGCGGTGGTCTCAATTTTTCTTAGACTTCTTTTTCATATGCGATACCTCACTGATCCATTCTATCTCATGCAAGTTCCCGTTTGTCTCAGTGCACTGGTCGTGCTGTATGCGACCATTTGAAGAGCAGAAACACCAGCTTTCCAACTCAGCAAAATCAAAGCACAAACATGACCACATAGCACAAACTAACAACCACTGGCTTGTTTTACACAAGAATAAATTTATTTTCTCGTTCTGTCTTGCCTTATCCCTCCTCATATCGAAGAGAAAAGAAAGCGCGGTCCGCTTAAGCAGAGAAAACAGTTTGTCTCAGCAACAACACCACGAACAAACTGTTTCCCCCCGTTTTGCTTTTTTGGAACAAAGCAAGCACACAAGTCTGCGAAATGTATAACACACCCAATCTCAGCTTAAATAATAGAAAGGAGTCCCTGCAGAACACACACGGCGACTGTACATCTCTAAAACCCGAAAGGCTCGTGTTCTGCGCTCGCAAGAATTATTTCAACCAACTCCACCAACAACACACTGACATCAACAACGACGGCAACGAAAACGATATCATCATCACCAGACACGTCACAACTCCAACCCGTTACCAGTCAACCACCATCGCATCGCATTCCATCCCACCTCCTCACAGTCCATCCCATCCCAGCAACATCCCGCTCCCAACCCATCCCCCACACAAAAACGCCCGACAAGTACTGAACCACACCATGTGCCACGCCCTCCTAACAACCTGCACAACCTGCGCCTGGCTCCTCCACATTACGTACCCGCACTGCACGCACGCATCGACATGCAATCTCGAGCCTCAGGCGTGTCCGTATCGCATGAAGAAGGTGTATAGGCGCGAGGGGTTGTGCCCGTGGTGTATGAGACGGAGGGAGAGTTTGTCGGTTTTGCCGGGGGATGTGCTGGATGTTGGTGGTGATGATGGTCGTGAGGAAGAGGAGGAGGAGGGCGATGGGGGGGAAGATGAGGACGAGGACGAGGACGAGGGGTTTGTGGAAGAGACGGAGATCGGGAATTAGGAGGAGACGGGCGGGGATATGGGGAGCAGGGGGTCAGAGGAAGGTGAAAGGGGACTGGGAGGGCAAAAGAGATGGAGGGAAGGACAGTTGGTATGAATGCAAAGGTCGGAGAAGTAAAGCCCAACAATCACACAGAAGAGAACCAAATTCGTACTTTAGAAAAAGTCAAAACAATACCATTCAACGCCCTACATATCCCATCCATCTCATCGAAGCTCATCCCTCATCTCTCATCCAAAACCAAGAAAAGAGCATTGAGCATCCGCATCCGCATCCGCAGTTCCCAATAACATGGTCTAAACCAAAAATAAAAGGTGGGGGGTATACAAAAAACTTTGGAGTTTGATCAATCACCACCTACTCCAACCTGTGCGTGAAGGCCCGACTCCTACATGATTCTGTGTTGCATGGCTTCGTGTCGAAGCCCTATGCCGCCGCCGCTCATTAAAACATACCTAGGAATATATTATTTGCATTCATTCGGAGAGACACTCCGTCCGTACATGTACCGTGAAATGGTGGTAAAGATCATGATGTGACGTCCGAAAGGTTGAGAGAATGGATTTACTGGGGAGCAGCTTCAGGCGCCTTGTGCTGATCGGCACCGCCAAAGAACCCGCCGAACCACGACGTGCGATTCGCGGCCTTGCGCTCACGCATAGCAGCTTCTTCGTTCTGCACGAGGCGTAGCGGACGCATCTGCTTCCCCGTCATAGTGCTCGTCTCCTTCGATCGAGGGGGACTGGGCGTATCAACGTGTCCAGTTTCAGACGAGAGCGTGGACCTCGCGTCGTCCTTCTCGTCCTTCTCTTCCTTGATAGGAACATTGCTGGATGATGGAACGCGGGAAGAGGGATTGCTGTTCCCGCCTCCAGCGCCATTGATCGGGAGTCCGAAGAACGAGTTTCGTGGGGAAACGATGCCGGGTGAGGTTTGCCCAGGGTTCGCGGCGGGCGGTGGCATACGGAACATATTCGTAATGACATTGGCAGCGCCGGGCACGGGCGCGTCAGATGTGGAGTGCCGATGGTTTTGGTAACTGCTGCTCCTGGATGTCTGGCCCGTCTGTGAGCGCTGTAGCGGGATGCTGGGTGCGAGATTCGGGTCCTCGTGCATGTTCTGTTGCGGCGGCGGCGCGGCGTAGCTCATGGGACGAGGCTTGTTGCGGCCACCAACAACTGACTTCGCCCGCGCGAGGAAGCCCTGATTTTCGTTCTCCTTTGGCGGTGGTGGAGGTGGCAGTTCCTTGTCGGTGTTTGGAGGCGCGTGGTCATCGCCCAAGACTGACTCAAACCCCGAGTGGGTGAGGAGGCGGCCGATGATCTTGTTAATGTACAATGTGAGAGCCTTATTCTCGCCCTTCAGGTTGTTAATCTCGGCTTCGAGTTTGCGGATGATTTCTCCTTCTTGTCCTTCGGCTGAGTCAAGTTCATCGGCGAGACTGGTCATAGGGCCGTCGCGGGACGGTGCGCGCTCCTCAGTGGGTGACGTTGGACGCAGGAACTCGCCCCGGCTAAGATCTCCGTTGAGCGTCTTTTCACCAAGAAGGAGCTGGAAGCTCTCGTTGTCTTCCATGAGTCTAGCATTGGTCATGCGTGTTTCAAGAAGCTGCTTCTCCAGATCGCGCATGCGTCCTCCGCCGGCATTCTCCGCTTCCATCAACTTGATATGTATCTCGGCCATTTCGAGACGCAGATCCTCGATGATCTTGTCCTTTTGGTGAATGAGTTTAGAGTGGTTGCGCGAGTCGCTGCGCTGGACGGAGGAGGGTGGGGCGAACGAACTGGTCGTCTCTAGGTTTTGGGACGAGCTGTTGCGGGAGGGGTTGTTGCGGAAACTGGCTGTATCATGTGTCAGCGATGATGGGTGACAGGTGTGGCGGCTTGGAACAGCGCTTACATGTGCGCGACAACTTGCCTGCTTCTTCGCCCTCGCCATTCAGCTGAATGTTTTTGGTAGCCATAGCCTCCTTCAATCGCTGGATCGTCTGCTGTAGTTCATCCTCTTTCGTTTGTGCCTCCTCCTTTTCCTTCATCGTCTGCGCGCGCTCAGCTTCGTATATGCTCTCGAGCTCGCGCTGTTGACGGGTGAGCTCGCGCTTCTCGTTGTCGAGTGACTCAACCTTTTCCTCCTCTTCATGGGCGCGCTCCTCGAGCTTCATCTGCTCCTGCAGCGCCTCATCTAGCCGTGCATTGAGCACTTCAATCTGCTTCTTGCGCTCGCCCGCCTCGTTCTCTGCCTTTTGTAACCGGTCCTTGAGCTCTGCCATGTATGCTGCCGCCTCTTCGCGGGCCGCTTCGTCGTCGAGGCCCTCGACCTGCGATGAGCTCATGCTGAGGTTGGACGAGTGTGTGGGCCGTCTCACAGCGGCGCGCGCAGATACCGGAGTGCCATTAACGCCTGACCTGACCGATCTCGTTCTCGCAACGCCGTTGGCACTGTTCGAAGTTGGGGTCGAAGCGCGGGCGGTGGGCGTGCGGTTCGCGGCGCCTGGAGACGATGAAACTTTGCCGGCCTGATCGCGGCCAGGAGTGCCCGGTGGTGCCGGCTTCCTCGCCGTCGTTGACATCGTGAAGTATGGTTGGTACTGAAACCGTAGCCAGGGACTCGGAGCAGTCAAGCGGGTGCTGTTGGGGGAGAACCCTGACTGGGCACTAAATTTAGACCGTTTTTAGGGGTATCGGCGGCTGTGGTGCTGGGCTGACGTGCGGTGTGGTGCAGCGGGTGTGAATGCGAAGGCTGAGTGTGTGGAGGTAAAACGACGTCAGGAGTCGCAGCTGGTCAGGTTTACGATAAGCATCGAGTGAATGTCACGAATGTTTACGGGGCGCACAAAAGTAGGCTGTTGGCAACACCCGCGGCGTTTCATGGTCAGTGTTTCGCATAAGAGTAGCCTCATTTGCTGGCCTGCATTAGCCAAGCCCGGAGGTAGTCACCACGGATACGCCTACGCACGCACTACTCTAAGAAGTATGATATCAGCGGCATCCATTTAATATCCAGCTGCATCTTAGCATCCATCCTATGTATCGAGACGTCCGATCTGTTTCCTGATATTTGAAACCAAATCCCTCCTTATTGTCATCACGAAATCACCTTACAACATGCTACGCCACCATAGTGGCAACTCATGGCTTCCCTCCCCTCTACCGAACGAGTCGACATGGCACCAGAACGAGAACGAGCCAAGCAAGGCCCTCCTACCGAATCGTTTGTCATTTTTCTGTGGAGCATAGAAAGGGGTGCGAAATTAGATATGCAGGGTTCCGCTGTCTGTATATGGTCACGTGATTTGACTCACCTGGGCACCTGGCACTGGGGTGCAGCAGCAGAAACATGTGCACTTCGATTTATCGCAGCTATTTTCATCAACAAAGACAAGGACAGGGGGGCCCCACCTTATACCTCACAAGTCTACACATACCAAATCTATTGAAAACAGGTATGAAAGTATAACAGTATAACACCATAATGAGTGACCATAATTAGGCCAGATAGAAGGCATGCAGCATCGCCCAGTGAGTGGGAAGATTGCGCGGATTTCAGCGGCAATCTCCCTGAATTTTGCATGCTTACGAGTAAAACAGAGTGAAGGGCGTGTGATGTTTTATAAATCCTGTTGAATTCTTCGTTTGGCTCTGGTTACTATATTTAGTCTTCAGTTTTAGCCATCATAAGGCGATAACCTGCGAGAGAGGAGCCGATTTTCCACTAAAAGAAATACGTGGAGGAGAATACCGTAGTAAAGATATCATTACCGTGTTTATACAATTTGGCATATAAGAGCTTTTACTGGAAGAGGCGGTCCAACGGCTTAAGACAACTTCCCTTCACAGGTGTCGAAAGCTCATTCTAAGCTCTCGCGGAGGGTTGGTTACACCTCAGACGAATCGCCTTGTCTCGGACCCCGTCGACGGCGTTCACGTTCTCGACCAATCCAGCGAGCCGCGCGATTCTGTATAGCCCAAAAGCCCCACCACGGTGCGGTTTCCGACATATCGAGGTTCGAAACAAATAGCCACGTAAATGTAAACCCCATAGGAACCAGAATAAGGGTACCAACTGCCCTGAAACTCACATCCAGTGCCTGTCGCGTCCACAAGAACACTGTTGGCACAACGGACAGTGCCACGGCGCTCACGATAAGCCAGAACTGCCATGTCCGCCCATCATCACCATACGCTAATTCGCGGGCCAGCCACATTACGAACTTGCTAAAAGGCACAGGATCGTTAGGACTGAGTCCATTATACTTCCGGGCCTTCGCCATCACAGCGCGTTTCGCGCGCTTGAAAGGACCTGTGGAGACCAGCACTCGAACACTGTAAATGACAAGAGTTGTAACGACGGATACTATGATGAAATCCGCCAGTGGAACCCTAGGCTCAAGTTCGTGGATCTGCATGCTGAACGTACTAGCGACGAAGCTTAGCGGGATGAATATGAAGGCTAGTTCCGTGAGGCGCGTGACACCTTCGGCCTGTGCGATTCCTCTACGGCTTTCGAGCAACGACATGTCCGCTTGCAAGGCAGACGCAGTTTAGCGGACCTTCTCCATTAATCTTTCGGCCCCTTTCTCAATGCTGTTCACGAGGCGTTGGGCTTTTGCTGCGGGTTTGACATCTGTTGTTGTAGTGAATTTTTGGAAGTCTCCGGTCAGAGTTTCGACCTCTTTCTGCATGCGGCTCATCAATCTCCTCCAGTGGGTCAAATTTTCTTGCATGATGAAATCGTCCATAGAAGCAGAGAGGCGATGTCTTCCAATGTTGTTCCCATTAGCGTGAAACTGTCGATGATGTCCTGGTGGATAATTTCCAGAAGGGCGAAAACCGGATCTCTGTATTTAGAGATGCCAGCTTGGAAAGAAGAACACAAATCGCTTTGCGTGGAGTTAGTTTCGGTAAGACCGCGGTAAAAGTTCTCGCTAACAGTGGATGGCAGTGCAAATGGTAAATGCCGTTGTTTTCGAAACGCTTTGTACGGAAGGATCTTTCTCTCTCCACTTTCAATGGTCGCCTCTTCAGGCATATGTGAAAGCTCGGGCAACGGGTCGAGCAACATTAAAACTGCTATTCGTCAGGTGTGGAGCCATCGTAGCAGGGACATGGCGAAATCAGTCTACAAGTTGAAACGGGGAAGGACGATAACGGAACAACACGGCAGGAAATGCCCAGAGCTATCATGGGAAGATGAAATCAAATATTCACTTACCTTCCGTATTTTGATTCGTTTTGAAGAGACGAACAGTCGCCTTCTCTTCCCAAAGAAAAGGTGTGTCGATTTCATCCCGAAACGTCTGAGTCACAGACATGGAAACATTTCCCCTCAATATATTTGTCGTCGTCCACGTCCTTGATTCGGTATATGGAAAGCGAAAAGATATCTGTGGGTGATAGTCAGAATTCTCATGCGAATAATAATTTTCAGTGGTTGCAAACTGACGAGTCCCCGAATATCCGTAGAAAGATCTATGCCGTATTCCCCAGCTCGACGGTAGACGGGTCGATACCACTTGATTGAGGTGAAGGGCTTCTGAAGACTGCTTGTAATCCACTCGCTCGGTGGGGCGTGGTGATGGAAATGTCGAGACCCATACCCGTGCTCAGCAAACAACTCCGGATGGGTGAACTGGAAAGCCTGCCCGGTGATTTCAAGGAGTTGAAAGGATAAATCTTCAACGATAAAGAGCTTGGTGGTGTGGTCCCCTTGCCCAGACCGTGCTCGCAGGGCTTTAGATTCGGTCAGTAGCACACCCTGGTCTCCATATGCTGGTTCAATCGGTAGGAAGACATGCACTGCCGCAGGCTGTATGTCTACGACACAGATCCGACCAGCATATGCGTGACTGTAGGGTAAAATAAGACTGTTCAGATGGCTCAATCTCTGCGCATAGGTGAAGATCCGGTTGAAATACGATCTGTCAGGTCCATCGGGTGGCAGTGGTTTGTTTGAAGCCTCCGGAGATAAGTCCTCAGCTTGAGCAGTGTTAGATGCGCGAGCTGTGATTGTCAGGAGATCATCCAGCGACGTCCTTAGGCTTGTGGGGGGCATGGCCACGGCTATCAGGGAGCTGAGATGAGATCATTCAGTGCAATAAGTTCCTGAGCAGACGTCGCGCCCTAAGACCCCTATGTGGGCCAAAGACAGGAGAATAGCGTGGCGGTGTTTTTGTTAGGAATGACTTTGGATGCGGCAAGGCTAGCTGCCCGTTCAAGGTGGGGTGGGGCTTCCAAGGTTGAGAGCCGACAGATGCACCACCCCTCGCTTGGAAAAGACCACACAAATTACAACCATCTCCGTCTCAACTAGCCTTCTCCCCGTCATCATATCGAACATATTTGCAAAAATTCGAGAAACGCATTATTGGCGTTTGCTTGTACCGAAAATAACACACATTTAAGTCCGCGAGAACCACAATGGTGGGAGTACGACCGCTTATACGTCGTCTCTGCGGTAGGGATGCCTAGACTGAGCCATAATGCTCGGGATAATCGTTGCGTAGAACGGATTGCCCGTCTGACACTTTCATAGGGCGGATGCCCCCGGGCTATCATCATTATGTTACTATGTTCATAGTGATAGTTTCAATATTATGCCACAGTAGGTCTCGTCCATTTCAAAGAAAGGCGTCGGCAGAATTGGGTACATACGCAATCGACCATAGGCCTTTTACTCGCAGGCACAAACGTCGGCCCAACGCCTCTAAGATCAATATACACCCTGAGTCTGAAATACCGAATTGCATCAAGTCAAGCGGCTGACATCAGCACCGCATTCAACACAACATTAACGCTCCCGCCGCCCTCAACCCAACTTCATGTCCTTTCGGGCTACTTCGGCATCTGCACGCGCACCGCGTCCCTTCCTTGGAAATGCGCGTCACAGTCCAGTAACCTGCCGTTTACTTACCTCTCCCAGCCGGGCCCCTACAACATTCTCTCCCTTTCCAGCCAATTCAGAACGCAGGTGCTATTTCCCGTATTAATGTGAGTCTTGCATTCCTGTTCTCTGACCAACGCCAACTAGTGTTTCCAGAATCCTAGCGATAACCCTCTCTGTCCTCGCTCTCATCGGCCTCGCCAGTTTTGCCGGATATCACACACAAATAGACCCAGAAGACGACGCGACATTCATATGCCTCCCCACGACGACCATCCCCCTCAGCGTTTGCATGGTCTTGGCACTCGCAGCTCTTCTAGGCGCAGCGGCAGCGTTGTGGCAACACACGGCGGCGGCCGCAGTCGCCTGTGTAGCCGAGACGTCGAGTCGGGGGTCAGTAGATGCGAATGTGGGTATAGCAAGTGTCGCGCTGGTTTGGCTTTCTACCCTTTTGTTAGTGTTGG
Organism: Byssothecium circinans; assembly: GCA_010015675.1. NCBI lineage: Eukaryota > Fungi > Ascomycota > Dothideomycetes > Pleosporales > Massarinaceae > Byssothecium > Byssothecium circinans. Next base: position 1,080,615 of record ML976977.1, on the reverse strand, counting down.
GCTTTTTAGCGGTTGGATTGGAGGTTATATCAATTTTGATGGATGGGTTGGAAGACGATGAGGATATACTGTCCCACTCCACCGCAGGGTCTGAGTTGACGCATCAAATTGACTAGCCCTGATTCACCAATAGAGGTCAAGGCCCTAAGAGGTCGATCGTTCAGCATCCAGTTACAGTGGAATGTTCATTTTGAGGATACTGGTGGTTGGCGAAGAAATTTACATTAACAGCTATTATCCTACAATTTACCATGGACGGTATGTTCGGCCAATAGAAGTTATATCAATCATTGCCACATAAAAACGCCCGTATAACGCATGTCTATTGTATCAGTGCAAGATCAGCATCTTCCCCCAAATTTGAATCTCGTCCCGCTCTCTCCACCTTCCGGCCAGGAAAACCGCTTCTCCGGTCCGCAATCTACATCCGAGCTTGCCTGAGGTTACGCAAAACTTTCCCTTGCTGTCGCTAGCGCCACCAACTTTTGCACACCTTAAGCAGAGAAAACAACTAGACTTCCCTGAGATTTCTGTCACCGCAATCTTTAAGCTATCGAATAACCCTTCAGTGGATTCAGAGTAGTAAGCACATCGACTGCTGCAAGTTATCGAATTGGCAGAAATATTGGCCATCGTCCGTGGTTTTCTAAGGATGTCGTTGAATTTATAGCCGGAGAATTGTAGGTCGCAACGGAGTATGTCTAGAATGTCTTGGTCTTTTTAGAAGGTTCCATGGTTTGGAGTCTTTATGGTACTTGATTGGGCTGTCGGATTTAGGAGAGTCCACGCAGTAAAGAGATGATGTATCCTGCCGTGCTCCTGGCAGTGTTCTCAAGCGGGATAGGCGCCGCTTTGAAAAGGATTAAAGGCTGTGCTGGACTCTCGAGATGCAGACAAGTTCGAGCTGTAGAGAGAGTTGAGCTGTGGAGGATATTGATATGAGGGAGTCGTGGGGGTTTAGTTACGTCGCTTGCGGGCGGGATTCTGTTCTCCAGATCTACTACGAAGGACGCGCGTGACGGCGTGCGGTGGCGGGTTTCTTCTTGGCGAGAAGAAGGCACACCAGGCAAGAAATTGTGGGCAGAATCTGAATAGCTTCGCGATGCGGGGTATTCTAGCAAACGCCTACGTACTACGTATTTACTAGCTGTTGGAGGCTGGAAATGTACCACGCTTTTCGCTACTCCTTCTTCTTGCACCGCTTCCCAACCCCTACTTCCAATCTTTAAAACCTCATGATCAGAGACTCATTTCCCGAATTGCTTCCTAAACCGTGAATTTATCTCGCAGGGTGCATTTCGCGACCCAGGAACGGACATTACTGTGCCTAATCTCTTTCCTTGCTGAGTCGTACATTATTCCTCCACTTGCTGGGCTCGTAGGGTAAGAAGATATGTACCTTTAGCATAGACTTAATTGTTTGAAATGACGTCTAGCGGTACTGCGCTTCCTAACTTAATGTAACTAAGCTATTTTTATTATCTAATCTATAGTCTAGTAAAATACTAGTTAACTAGCTGTTAAGCTACATATATAGTAACGTAGAGCATCGAGACGGCCACACCACCAAGTCTGGAAAAGTCACGTGGAGGAAAATCTGCCGAGACCCGGTTGTACAATTTGTCTAGGCGGGCTCAACCACGGGCCGCGAGTTCTAACTCATTCTAGCTATGGTGCTAGCCAATGATATCTAGCCTGGCGGTTGCGATCGCAATCGCGATCCAAAATGGTAAAGCACCCGTCACTACCAGCCATCTTCATCCCTCAGCATCCGTCTCAATGGCTTCCACTATGGCGCGCAGTTGCCGCACCGTTGGGCGGTCTTCGGGCGCCTCGCACGTGCATGCCGCGACGATGGCATCGAGCGGTGCGGGGACCGGCCACTCTACCATTGGGGTAAGTGGCGCATTCGCATACACCATGCATTCAATAAAGTCGCCGATAGCGTACACATCAGACTTGGGAGACCAGCCGGCATCTAACACTTCCGGCAGTAGCTCAGGCGCGCTCCGCGCTCCCCAGCGCCCCTCGAGATCGCACACTACCAAACGCTTGCCGTCGTCGCCAGAGAAGAGGACATTTTCGACACGTATGTCACGGTGGACGATGCCGAGGGAGTGGAGGGTGTGGAGAGCATCCAAGAGGTGTAGCAACTAGCGCTTGTAGGTGGCCAGGTCCGAGAACTCTGGAAGGATGAAGGGGCGAGTGGCCATCTTCTCGAAGACGAGCTCGCCTTTGTCCGATCGCCCCAACAGCTGGATGATGTGTTGCGAGAGCGGCTGGCCGGGACACTCACCGCCCTGACATGCGAGTAGGTTACGGATCTCGCTTCCATATTTCCCCTTCTTTACAAAGTGCCGTTTCTTGTCGACTTCGACGAGTGGGAGGCTGGCGACGAGATCACTGGTATCCTCGGAGTCGTCGATCGGCTCGGGGGGCTGCTCCAGGTACTCGGGCAGAGGGCGGATCGTGTCGCCGTCGATTTCGAAATGGCCCTTCATCTGCGGTAGGTTACGACGGAGGCGAAGGATATCGCCTGACAGGGTGCCGGGAACGTCCCAGATGCGCACGCATTGGCCTTTCTCGGTGTTGGTGCCGTCCTTGTACCAATAAATCATGAACTTCCTCCCATCCTGCTGACGTATGACCGCGTCAATGACACCATTGCAGAGATTCGTGCGGGCGCGGAGTTCTTGATACCGGGATCGAGCCTGCTTCACTTGGTCGCTAAAGTCTGGATAGGTCTTGGTGGTCATGGTGGTTATAGAGGTCGGGAGTCAAAAATTAAACAGGTAGGCGCCTCCTAATTAATATTTCTCTACTTCTCGCTCTTTAGCGGTAAATGCCGCGTAATAGGCAGCAGCATTAATAGGTGCACCATTGTTGGACTATGCGACCTAATTAGGCTTAGCGTGACGTCGCATATGCATCTATTTGGTCCCCGGCGAGCGGCCCAGTCACAACCCGCCCGCCCCGCCTAGACGCCAGCTCAATCCTTACGACCTTGCTCTACTCCTCGTAGTCATGGCAAGACATAGCCTGGAAATTACTTATAGCATGATAGTGTGAGTCCTCCTTTAGTCACGGATCAGCTATGATACCTTTGCTCATGTGCAGGTGGGTGCAGCGTTACTCGCTATCTCCGTCTGACTTTCGATCTCCTCCAATACTGGGGCTATTTTCTGCTTCCCATGCCTACCTCGGCCGAGGAATCCAAGTTCACGACAAAGGACGTTTCCATACTCATTTGCACCACCGGTCACGAAACCCGACTGCTACCCGCGTTGCGAATGTGGCTCGAGACTCGTCCAGGGGCCGTCGTCCTTGTCACCGTTGAACAGGCCAAATGAAAATTGCAGGCTGATATTCGATCACTCGATAGCCCGCTGGTGCAGTTACCTGCTGTACCTTACGCGGACTACCGAACGCAGCTGATCAAAGGGCTTCAAAATGTGTCAACAGACTTACTCGTCTGTAATGACGATCACGGTTTCGCGTCAGATCAAGTGCTCCAGCATCTTGCCAGATGCTTTTCATCAGACCCAAAGGTGGATGGCGTCACCATAGTCAGGAAAATTGCTCCAAGAATCACTGGTCACCCGTCGAGACGACCGAGGCGGAGAAGGCATACGGATTTGCTGAAGGCGAGGTGGTGTCCATCTATGGCAATTAGCCTCGTGTATAGGATCATGTCCGTCGGATATGGTGGGCACGACCGTTCACAGTGTACTTTAATTAGTGATAGTTCACTGGCACTCATTTGCATTCTATCAAAGATCACTTATGCTACCTTTGACATCTTACCTGTGAGACTTTGCCACACTATCATCGATTTCCGCCATCTATTTCTCGGTTTCGGTGCCTGGGAACAATTCACGACCTGGTAGGACGTGATCTGGTCGGCCGCTAGCCCGCAAAACCTTCGCAATGAGGTCGATCAAGTGTATGTCTTGACCTGTTCGTGGCATCAGTGAGGCTTGAATCTTGTAGTTACATGTGGTGCGCACCTGGTGGACCGATGATGGACACTGCTACTGGAAGCTTCTCCTCATTGCCAGATACCTTGGAATTGAAGGGAACCTCTCCAACTGGTCATGATGGATTAGCAAAGAATCGCTACGCACATCTCAGGTTACGTACTTGGGACCGTAAGCTCCGGGGCTTTGAGAATGGGTGAGAGGAAAAGATTTGGTACACCGACTGGGTTGAAGTGCGATGTAGGCATCTCGTCGCGGTATCTGGGCGCTATTTTCTCAATAGGAATGAGCACTAGCGTAGTCTCATTCCCTAGCTTCATGACAACTTCTTCGAACCAATCTTTGTAAACCTCTAGCCTATGCATTGCTTCTGTGTGGGCTTCGGCGGTAATGTGAGACGACAACTCCCTGTTAACAATTAGAAATATCAGTATCGGGCGGGCTTTATCCTCATGCATACCATTGCCATCTTACAGGTGGACTTATATACGCATCTCTCCCAAACTGGTTCCTGTAGTCGCTGCGAAAGGCATCGAAGTTGTGGTAGTCCTCGTAGAAGAATGAGTCTCTGGAGACGTCTTTCATGTAAACGGACAGGGACTCTCCGTTAGCCTCTGAGGGCGGATTCGCTTGCCAAGCTTCCTCGAAAGAGACCTGCTCGTGTTTTATCCCCAGTGTCTTTTCGAGGTCATCAACGAAGGCCTTGATCAGCTCAAGTTGCTTCCCATCGCCGATCATGTTCATGTAATCCGTCGCGTATACGACGGACACCGGACCCTATGCTTCATCAACGTACGTTCTTCCATCAGTGCGTGTTTCGTACCGAGCCTTCATGACGCTGGTCTGGAAGTTGTTCCCCGTACCACGCTGCCACAAACGTCCTGCACTTTTGGAGCTCCCTCCCGAAAAGCGTCGGCACATCGAACCGTGGAAAGCTGCTCAGTAAGCCTTCATGCGAGAGGTAACCATGAGAAGGACGCATAGCAAAGCACCCATTCCAATGACCAGGGCGGCGGCCGCTTCCACTCGCTGATCTAGTCAGTACAGATGATTGCAGGCCGATTGAAACTCACTATCCGATCCTACAGTGATGTCAAGCCACGAGTACGCAGCAACAGCCGCGCCACTTCCACTACTACTACCCGCTGGCGACTGATATCCATCCGCACGAGGATTGAAAGGAGCGGGCCAGTCTATACACTCCATGGGCTCTTCCGTCGCAGCGAACGATGCGAGCTTTGTTGTACCCACGACAGTGGCTCCAACAATGCGAAGTCTCCGAATGCAGGCTGCAGTTTCTTGGGCAGGCGGATATAGTTCATAGTATGCTCGATTGCAGGCAGAGGTACGTAAATGTTGTATCTGAAAGTTATCTTTGACTGCGATCCGCCAGCCTTTTAGAGAATGACCAGGTGCGCGGATACTGCTATTCTTACTCTCTATCCTGGTTGGCACCGCGATTGTCAGCGTTTGTGGGGTTGAGCCTGCCGTTCTGATCTTGTAAGGCTCCCTGCGATGCTGTAAGCACCGAGTCAAAAGTTGACGCGAGCCATACTCACCCGCTGCGATCCAAGATTGTCGCCTGTAGAAAAGTATCGTGAGTATCCTCGTACAGCTTCCAGACCGATCTCAGGCTTCCTGCGAGGTAATGGTACGGACCAGGACATATCTTTCGCTCGTTGTCCACTGCTTGATGGGTAGTGATTATCGTTGCGCCTTGCTCATGAAGGAAGGCTATAGCCTCGTTCGTGATGATCAGTTCCTCCTCACAGGTGTGATAGAATAGTACAGCTTTGAGGAAATCAGGCTGAAAAACATCGTCCAGCTCGCAGTATTCGGCCACGGTGCGCTTCACCCAGTCCAGGTGGACTGGTCCTTCCTCACAGAATTCGAACACTGTCAGGAACGTCGCATCGCCTAAATCTGGGACATCAAGTCGCCGATGGTTTTAGTCGGTGTGACCCACGTTCTAAGCTTTCACTCACCTCAGGCCATAGAAGCAAGTAGTGGGTGCCCCTAAAATTGATTTCAATGGGCGTCTCGGCCGTTTCGTCAATAGATTAGGCCATTGTGTTCATGATAATCGTCCGGCAAGCTAGTTGGCGCTACCTGGGGCGATTGAACGTCGCGAGAGGGACAAAGAGCGACCTTCAATTAATTAAGAAGGAAGGTAAGTCGCACAAGCGGATCCCAACGACTTACGCCGCATGATGGCGCTGCGCACGAACAGTGCAGCTTGGCACGATGCATCGCTCCACAACACTACGGCTTTCACGCTTCCTGTGGCGCGGGAGTGCATTGGAAGATTACGATGGCACGCTTGAGAGGTGGCAACACACCGCACTTGCTGCGCCTAGTCGATCGTGCGCAGAAGCTGGATAGGACCTACACGCAATCAAGGTAGGTAGAAGAAGAAAGTAAAGATACACAGACAGGTCGCTCGAGAGTGGTCCTCAGTTTCGAGAAGTAAAGCATAACACATTGAAGGGTATCTAAGACTATGTATCTCGCATACAAAAGTACTCCAACCAGAACTTTCTACTCAAACGTAAATGCGCGCCTCCCACTCCGGATAGTATAGTCGTTGAAACTCCGATCCTCCAGATACTCCCAGCGTGCATTTCTGAATCAATGCTAAAATGCAAGTAGATACTTTGAATCCAAGGAAAAACAGATCCGGACAGGACGTCATAAGAAAGTCGTATTTTTCAAGAAGGTCGTTACATGAAAAGTCAGTTCTCCAGCCTGACATCGTGATAAAGTCATCATACAATTTCCTTGCTCAAGTGTCTTCGAACCCGAATTATTCTTATATATTTATCGCTTGAATTCGGGTTTCCTCGCCATATTCACGACCGGTGGGGGGCCGTCCGTATCAGGGTACGGCAGCGGTGCGCCGGGTGGCGGTCTTGGTAGGGAGCTCGTGGGAGGTGGCAGTGTTGGCGGCCCTATCAAGCTCATGGGTCTCCTATTCCCATCTTGAAGCGGCGTCTTCGGCGGCCTTGGTGGAGGGCTACCACTATGCGGGTGTTCGAAGCTCAGCCGGGGTGAGCTGTGTGCTGATCCAACGTGAAAGCCCTCGCCCGAGAGACGGTTTGGGTCGGTGAGTTCACCTGAATGGCGAGGTTCGAGATTCGATATAGGTTGTGGGTATTCGTCTGATGAGACAATGGCGAACTTGTCGTTGTCCGAGGGGCGTCGGTAGTTGGGAGGAGCAATATGGAATGTAGGCGGTTGCTGCCCAGCGTAGAAATCGGGTTCAACTTCTTCGGCGGGAAGTTCAACAGCTATGGGCGAAGCGTCCGGGACTACGGAGAGGGGTGAACCTGGCTCCCAAGAATGTCGCAGAGCCGGATGGATATCGGCCGGGTTCACATGGCCCTTCGCCTCTGCTCGTTCCCACCGTATCTTAGCACGATGTATCCTTGCGAGCTTTGCTGCTGCGTTGAGCGTCTTGAACTGGTTCTTCGAGTCGGAGAGGTACATGCGGGTATTGGTGCTGATTTCGGAGAGGCGATTCCATTCGTTCATGCCAAACTCACCAACACCAACGTCAACGTTGAGACGGTAGTAGTTTTCCGGATTGACCTGCCGCTTACCTAGGTGGTCCTTCATAGCCAGATGCGTCTTTTCGCAGTCCTCAATCTTGCTGATCAACCTCCTCCTTGCTTCTGCGAAATCGCCGACGCCGCTTGAGACAAAGCCTTCCCACCACAGATGTTGTTGTGAGTTTGTGCCTTCAGGTCGTTTGCCTGTTCCAATACTGATGAACACACCGACTTCTCGTCCTGGCCACTCATTTACGACTGCTTCGTCAAGAACCATGGGTGCTGGGTTATATTTGCCGGCGCCTTCGTCAAGGAACACCGACTGGCCGATCTGAATCGGTTTGAAAGCGAGGGCAGTGGCGCAAGTTGCGCGGCCGGCCTGCCATATCGTTGCGTTTGGTTCTATCGAGGTTTCTTTACGCGAGTCGTAGGAGCGAAGGAGGATCTGTCCTGAGCTAGCGCTCTTTGAGCCCTTGTAGACTGCCGTTATGGCGCTGCACTTGTTAGTGGAAACCTCGCTCATTGCAATTCTGTCGGACTCACCACTTGGTACGCTCCTCCCGATTATCGTAGAGTCGTGCGTTTGGGTTCCCCCATTTCAGCGCAGCTATCCGCATACTGACAGGCGTCATACCGATCTGGCTGTACCTGCTCGCATTGCTGGCGCTCCTGTTCATCCTAGGCATCGCCGTTCCTGGCGTCATCGGCGTCCGCAGATCCTGTGACGACGTCATGCCACTGCCGTGCTCGCTGTCGTTCCCTTCATCGTCGTAGATTGTATGTTCCCGCACGCACTCCATGATAGCCTCCTCCAACTTGGATGCCTTGAACAGTGTCGATCGATATGGGATTCCGGCAAACGTCTTGTCCGTCTCAAATACCCTCTTCGTCATGCGTACGTAGACGTCCTTGCAGGTGTCCACGTCCATCCTCAGCCTTCCCAGCATGATGGCGATCAGCCCGCCCGTGCCCGTGCCCGCGATGAGGTCGAAGTGGTCGCATGGCTTCGGTATTTCATGTCGCTTCGGTGCCCTGCCTTCTGTTTCGACGAAGGTCCGGTGCATAAGCTCTTGCAGTATGATGAGCATGGAGTATCCACGCACGCCCCCGCCATCTGTGCCCCGCGTCAGTGCCTGTGCGATGTGTGATGTGCGATGTGCGATGTGCGATGTGCGATGCCTGAGGTTGTAGTCATTTACTCACCTAACGAAAGAATGCGCAGCGGCGGGCCCTTGGTGGTGTCCTTCCGTCGGATCCCGTTGCTCGACATTGCGTGAGATCAGCCGTGGAAGCTGGGTAGGTGCGATAGGTAGCGCTGTCGAGGTTGAGTTTGCTGGCGTGTTATGTCAGGTGCCGGCGCGTGTGTCGGTGAGGGGTTGGCGATGTCGCAGCCCGTTGTGGTTCGAACAGAGTGAAGGGACGCGGCGCGACTGTGAAAGAGGCAGGTGAAGAACTGCGCTGCGTCTTGGGGCAGCTGGTGGAGGAGGGCCGGGGCAAGCCCAGTAGTTGGTGCTGACTGAAACTTCGTGTGCGCCCAGAGCGCTCAGCCGAATCTTGGTATAGAAAGAAGATGCAAGAGTAGAGAGCACAGAGCGGAGGGTCACTGGCAAAGACGACAGACACTGCACGTGTATTCATTTGGCCGTCAAAGCTGGTCACGATTGGGTTTGGCGCCTTGACTCTTCTGACGTATATCCCTGCCGCGAAGTGAACACTGAATATCGACACGGCACAGCCACAAGTAACCCGTCCGTCATCCCATCCAACTGCAGCTGCGGACCGCTCACCACCACAGCCAAAGAAACTGGGATCATCTTCTTGCAAAACCCACCGTTGCCCTTGGATTCGGCGTAACAAGATCACTGCCCCTGCAGCCGACCCGCTTCGCCTTCGGGAACTCATGGGTCAGTTAGCCACTGTGGCGCTCCTATCGGACATGTGCGAACGTTGCTGATGGTCTCGTGGACTTCATCGGGCTCGCCGAGGAGAAGAAAGTTTTTAAAATCCCCACTGTTTTCCGGTTCTGAGAAGAGATGCACGTTTTGGTGAAGGAGAAGATGTGGGTCAAGTGCGTGCTTGCGACCCCGCATAAACACGATGTCGACAACTTGGCACCAATGCGCCTTCACTGTTTCGTCTGCCCTCTCTGACCGCACCCCACGAGATAGTTCACCGGTGTCCCATGTATCTATCTTGGAAGAATAGACTCTCCAACCTCACTCAGCCGCGGTTCAGAGCCTACCTCGGACGAAACCAACATGTCCACATCACAGAACCAACTCTACCTAACCGGCGCCGGTGTCGCGGTCCTACTCCTCTACTATTTATACAACTCTGTGCAAGCATCACCCAAGCGCAAGCCCATGAAAATCAGTGAAGTAAATTCCCTCACCCATCCATGAAAACCCCTCACATTGACCTAGATACCAGATTTACATCTACCCGATCAAATCGCTCCGAGCAACCCAGCCCACCTCAGCACTGGCGACCAAACACGGCTTCAAACATGACCGCACCTTCATGCTCCTCCAAGTCACTCCCGAAGGCCATAAAAACATGGCCGTCTCGCGGTACCCAGAAATGACACGTTTCTTCCCCTCCATAGATCTCGACGCAGGAACCATCACTATAACATACAAACCCACGGATCCTGCCAAAGAACCCCGAAGTTTAAAAGTCCCACTGCAACCCGATACAGAGAAATTAGAGCCCCTCAACATCGACATGCACACAAGTCCCACCACGGGTTTTAAAATGCAAGAAAAATACAATAAATGGTTCTCCGAATGCTTCGGCTACGACGTCATCTTCGTCTATCTTGGTGAAAACAAACGTGACGTTTTGTTCAAGGACATGGTTTCTTCAAGCCCTATCGGAAGTTCGTGGATCCCAAGCCTCAGGCCAAGCGTCCCGGCAGCCCAAGCCATCACTTTCGCTGACTGCGCCCCGTACCTCGTCGTCTCCAAGACGTCGCTAGCCGATGTATCGTCTCGTCTGCCTGCGGGGGAAGACATGGATGTCACGAAGTTTCGGCCCAACATCGTTGTTGAAGGCGCCGGTGAGGCCTGGGAAGAGGACTATTGGCGGAGGGTTAGGATCGGACATGGTGGCGCTGAGATCGTGATGCTACACAATTGCGTGAGGTGCGCGAGCGTTAATATCGATTACGAGACGGGGAAACCAGGGACGGGAGAGTCGGGAAAGGTGCTGAAGAAGCTGCAGAAAGATCGCAGAGTTGATGTTGGGGCGAAGTGGAGTCCTGTGTTTGGACGGTATAGTTTTTGGACAGCTAAGACACCACCTCAAGAGCTTAGAGTGGGTGATGAGGTTCGGGTTGTCGAGGTGCAAAAGGAGAGATCGGTGTTCTGTAAGAGTATCCTCACGCTTTTGCAAAAACAGTTGCTGATAGAGACTAGCATGGCCAGGCCTTTCATAGAACGTCAATAAAATGTTATTGATATAGTACCATCTGACCAAAGACTGATGTTGGCATCACGCCGTAATAAAATTGCCCTTCAAACTCCCTCCCTCCCTATTCAACAGACCCCTCAGCAATCATCTCCAGGAACCCCAACTCGCTCAACACCGCCACAACATCCGAACACTTCCTCTTCCTCAACCCCAGCAACTCAACACCCCAACTCCCCAACTCCCCGACATCCTCACCTTAACGATTACACCTTCGATTCCAACTCTTCCCTGCGCCACCTTCCCATCTCGATCGTCCCAGACCCAACGCCGCTCTGCTCCCGTGCGCAGCAGCGGCCTGTAAACATAGACGGAACGATGTCCGCAAATCTTCGGGTAGGGAACCATCTCACAATATATAGTAGAAAAAGTGCGACGCACGTCTGCAAGTGAGGGCTTGGTGCTTGCGCCACAATCCAGTTTCTCTGCTGGAACGTCGGGGGGTTTAACTTTCTAGAACTCTTAATTCTTTGGGTTTCAATCCACGCAATCGCCACGTATCAGCCCTGCTTGACCCTCGTCGAATGCATATTGACTTATCGCTTGTTGAAAGAGTGAATCTTGAAGTTATTCACTACCTTGAAATGACCAAGGCAGACCAGTTATCCCGCAGTACAGTATGTCAATGTATTGAATGGAAGGTCTCCGACGTAACCGTAGACTAAAGGTATCGCGAAGCTTAGTAACATGGCGACATGCGGTACTGATTCTGAAGTCGTGGTCATGGATCCGGTTCCCGGCAGCGTCGTGACTGTAGAAGTTGTTGACCCGGGTATCGTCTGGATTTATAGGATCTTGATGATATTTGAGGTTGTACTAGTGGAGAGTTTTATCGTTAATGTGGGGTTTATCGTTGCTGTGGAATTCATGTTAGCGTTACTAGGGAATATTAACGTTATTATAAAGTGCTAACGTTACTATAGATTGCCAACGTTACTATGAAATATTATCATTACTATAGAATCATTAATACTATAGATTGCCCGTTACTAATAAATTTTTGGTCACTATGAAATCAGCATTTTCATAGATTGGTTGTTACTACACATCTTTTTCCTAGACCATGCCTATGAACTGAGCCTTACAACACGCATCAAGCATCGATCAGAGAAGGCAGAACGAATTCAACATCAACAAGCCTTATCGCATAATGCTGAACTGAAGCAAGAATTGAGATCCAACTCTGTTCTTCACCACCTGTTCGAATCAGTCCATTATCGTCGAGGGCCTAGACAGGCGCAGCGAACACCACATCATCTGCATCTGGTCATGTATCACACATACTCACCAAACAGGCAGAGGCACGACTCAATCCCAAAAAAATAAATAATATATCTTCGAAAACAAACGACCTTATGCACTCTACAGCTACTAGAAATGGTATCTCCGCGATATGCTACGATGCGTACATGCTTTCAGGTATTAAATCAACGCCAGGGGAAGGGGTACTGGTACTATGTTGGCGATACGCCATCACAGAGAAACAGGACTAAACAAAAGAGACTTATTCTAGGGTGTGAAGGAAACGAGTTGAGACGCCACCAGATGCTTCGCTCCGCTATGCTCGCTGCCTTGAAGGCTCCACCAAAAAATGAAATGCTCATGCTGATGCTGATGCCAATTTTACAATTTTACAAAAGCTGATTTGAAACCAGGATGCCGAGACGACGTGGTCATGAAGAAGGGTCAGTTTTGAAGCTGTTGGGATAATGGTCCAGGCGAGTTGGAGCTGTGATGAAGTTTTGGCGAAACCAATTTTGGGCGGTTGGGTCGAAGCAAAGACGTGTTGGATTGCTCCCCCAAAGTTCTGGGAAGGTGCCGTGCAGAAAATTGGCCGGTCCATTCAATTGTCGTTTTCACGGGTGCTGCTCTGCCGGATGACTATAGCCGGAGGCTGAGGAGTCGTTCTCTGAGTAGGTGTCTTTGTAGAGCCGTCACCGGTCGACTGTGTAGTTACAGGCATGTTGGGAGATGTTGAAGGCTTTGGTGTTGCACCAGGCGCGGTTGATTTGGTCACTTCCGCAGGGCCAACATCGTTACCGTTCGAACGCGTTACGATAGGGTTCTTCTGGGCGGTTGGTGACTTGACGGAAGTCGATGTCTGGGCCGAGGTCTTCGTAGAGCCGAGTTTGTCACCGGTTGGCTGCGTATTTACAGGTAAATTATGAGATGTGAAAGGCTTTGGTGCGTTATGACCGGTCGATTGCGTGACTGTAGGACTCTTCTGCGAGATCGAAGACTTGTCCAGAGCTGTAGTGGAGGCTGCTGGCGCTTTCGCCAAAAGCGCCGAGCCAGTTGGCGGATCGAGGTCTTTCCGCACCATGCTATCCTCTTCCTTCAGTGTACCAGTCAGCCACTGGCCCATGTGTGTCTGCCATCTGCGTAGATTGTCATTTTTCGTGGCTTCTCGCAGCCTCCGATGTCGAACTAGTCTTTCTGCGACCTGTTGCAGAACGATCTTTGGCGGCTGGTACTCCTGAACTTTCTTTTCGATGTTGTCCCTATTTAGGTAGGCGAACGTGACCTCTTCCATTCTTGAAAGTGTCTTTCCACCTGGAACCTCCGCGATCTTCCCTGTCTTTGGATTCTTCCATTTGCCGCTGATCCAGTTATCCAACTTCATATCTTCGAGGCCGTTATCGACATTGAGCCGCTTATACCACCGGTGTTCGCCCTTCGCGATCGTGCGCATAACTTTATGCTTCTCCTCCCCTAGAGGAAAGTTAGCCAAGCTCATCCAATGGGGGTTCCGTCCAGGTCGCGTTTGTTCAAGCTGTTGCTAAAAGATCATTCTAGTCGACAACAACCATTTCAAAGCTACGTGTTCTGCGAAGTTTGGAGCACGCACCTTCTGTGTATTTGATAAGAATGTTCTTGAAAACGGCGAACTTTTCAGACCATTGCTTCATCAACGGCACCTTTCCGAAAGGGCCTGGCCAGACTGCAGCAAAGCCATCGTTTGAGGTATCTGGACTGTAACAAGTCAGTAAAGCTCATCTAGAGGGTATTACCTCGCAGCGTTAAATGATGCGAGGTACCAGCATATCGTGTCGATGATCAGGGGGTACGTACCGTCCTGTTCCGACTGAGAGAAGCAAGGCTGGTTCACTGTCGCCGCCGTTCCGTGACACGCTTTCGCTATAAGCAGCATGTGAGGGGTTGTTTTCACGTATTCCTCCGTCTTTGAAGCCAACTTTGCCTCGAACACCGAAATCGGCTTCAAGCATCTTGAAGAAGAACGGGGCGGCTGATGTGGCTCTTGTTACCTGCCAAATCCTAAGTTTATCGGCGCCTTCGTTGTATGGGGTTACCCAAACAGGCGTTTTGGGGCCGTAGCGGTGATCGTAAGTTCGGAGCAAGTATGCCTCATCTATTTGACCCGAGCGCGTCGCTGTCAAACAGATTCTATTACAAGTTAGCAGTGTTTGTTGACCTATGAGCTGAAGAACCTCAGGACCTCGATGCAGACTATGGGTGAGCAATTGTAGGACCGATAGAGCATAGCCAGCCTCACACATGCTCCCGATTACGGCCCGTTTTCCCTCCACATGGGTGGTCTTAGGGTCCATCAAAAGGTAATACGTACGATTGACAGATCCGATCCTGCTTCAAGCTCGATGTAGATGAAGCCATGGAGTTGGAACCCTGGGTTGAGAGGTCGTCCTTTGAATCGACATTCCAAGGGTGCCAATCCTGCCCATCACAGTTTTCATGGTGTTTGCAGTACTCGCGGACAATAGTCTGCACCGCTTTCTCTAGCGGTTTATGGTGGAACTTAGTGGCCAAAGGGAGGATGTTTCTTCGATGTCCAAAAAGATCATCGCCGACTTTTCGATATATTTCCAAACACTGGGGCACGGTCATGCGTAATCGAGCGAGCATGACGGAAATGAGGCCTCCGGTGCTGGTTCCATATATGTAATCGAAGTAATGACATGGAAGAAGCTCATCTTCGTTGAAGGTTGTTCGTTCGCTATCGTTTACGGGCCCAAGCGTGTCTTGCAGTCGAACTTCAGCAAGAGCGATCTCATGCATGAGGCGTTGGAGGATGATCAGGCTGGCGTAGCCTCGTATTCCGCCGCCATCTACACTGAAAGTTAGCCATGCTGGTCATTTGTGAAAATAGCAAGCTGTCGCCCCAAGCCGCTACCAGTCCGGCGTATCCAACTCCTGGGTTGTTCTTTAATGTTCTCTTTCGAAAGCCAAGCCCCTGAGAAACATTCTGCGGTTTTGGCAAATGCCCAGCGAGCAGTATGAGCGTCGGTCGACATGGGTGGGACTACGAAAGGAGCCCAACTCGGTAGATGTGTATGGTCTACCGCGATGCTCCTGCCAACTTGTTCGTCGTTGTTGCACACACGCTGCTCATATCGCTGGAACCACCAGCTCTTGACAAGCTCGCGAGACCCAACCGTGGGACACACATTCCCAATACTTTTCCAAAGCTTCGATTCCTTGGTATTGCTTCCTACAGACAAACCAACTCTTGTCGCATCGCACAGGCCTGCGCATGCACCAACCCCCAGAAACCTAGCACAACGGCACCTAAAAGCTTCGGCCCTTTCCAACATTCGTGCGATTGGTTTGTGGGGTTCTCGACGCCGTTTCGTGAAACTTCGGCCGGATGCGTAGAGCGTATACGGTAGAGGGCGAGGGGGGTTCGATGTCGTTGGACGTTCGCAAGGATGATCCGTTGTGACTGTTGTATGTGCGCCCGACTGCTGGCACCACTCGACGGCGATGGCGACGGCGTTTCCACCATCGAGCTAGGAGAACGTGTACATACCTAATGTGAGGATGAGATCATCCCAGCAGTTCTCTTCGTTCACGGCCTGACTCCACACCCCTCCACTATGATCTGCGGCAGTTGCTGTCGTGGCCCCCGTGGCCGTTGTCATAATCGAGACGGCGCGCGGTGAGTCGACATGTGGAGGTTGAAGGCCCGGCATCTTGAAGGTTGGCGGATTGGCGCAGGCTATGTAGCATGTACCGTGGGTCTAGGGGGTGTCGCGGAGTGATCCCTACGGTTGAGCAGGTCGGGCGATGGGGGAGAGTGCAGTGATTTGCGCAAGGCTAGGGGACAGCCTGGCAATCTTAAAGGTCGTCGCATCACTCGCACACGGCGAGCCTCATGGCAGGTGGTCGTAACTTGCACTGCAGAGACGAGGGCGGGTGGCTGAAAGCTGCAGCCGAAAGGGGATGGGGGTGGAAAGTTAGTCCTGATTGGGTGAGGGGATGGTTTCGAGCATATGCTGCGCCCCGCCGCGTCCTCTATTGCTATTCCTTATTGCAGATTCATCTTGTCCTTGCTATTGTCCTTGTGAGCGCATTCTCGAGCGCGGAAAACAGTCAGGGGTGCTGTTCTGTGTGACAATCTCTGGGCGCTGTGATGAGATCATCCCGCTCCCGCGAGCGATCCTGCGGCACATCAGAATCTGGGGTCGGGGCATTACTGTCATACGGCCTCGCACATGCAAATTACGAAACAGCTACTCGGGCAGGACACGTCAACTCGCTTTTTTCCAGCCTTCCTAGAAGGCAGAAGATGGGCAGCAACATTTTTGTTGGCCTTGTTTACTGGGTTGCGGTTAGAGAGCAGCAAATACGCCGTACCTCAGGCCAGATGACGCCGCCGTGTGACTGGCGGCGCTGACAAAGGCACCAGGCATTATGAGTGTGAGCTTTCGAAGGAAGTCAGGGCTGAATACGATCATACGCCCGCTCGAAGTCTCACGTCTCACGTCGCTTTATTTTCCTCAGAGCAATCAAGGCTGTTTTATTGCTGGCGCCGGGCTCGACACTTCCACTGTCTTCGAGTACCTTCCCGTTGCACAACAAACCACAAACATTTGACATGACAAACATGTAGCATTCGCATAAATATGTATTGCACTGTATGTATAAGCGGCGGCCCGACACCAGCCACAGCGCCACACTCAGCCGATTGTTTGATTCCTTGCTGCTGCGCCCGGTTGTGACGCCGCCGAGCCTTCTTTGCCGGCCCAGTCCTCCCACTGTCACTCCACCTGCTTCCACTCACCCTCTCCTCTGCGCATCACCAGACTTGCGCTGCCTCATTGCGCCCTTCTTATACACACAGCGCCGACCACGTTCACCGCCCGTGAACTGCAAACCGTTCACCATCTCGACCGTTACCGAAAGCCCTACGTAACACCCCGTCTCAGCCTCATATTCATGTCGCCCAAGCACGATCATACCGGTGCGGACACGACGTGGAAAAGCACGTCGACGACCGGAACCAATTCCAGCAAAGCGAGTTCTCTGTTCGGCCTCGATGAAGACGACAAAGCAAACATTCTGGTATACTGGTACCGCTCGGGACGCAAATCGCTGGAGATCACATCACAGCACGACCTATGCAAATCGTTAGACGAAGGTTAGTAGCAAGTCCAGCATCACATGTTCGTGCGTTCGCTAACAAAGGGCGGCCTCAGATGAGAAACTCCCCTTCATGCGCGTTACCAAGAAGCAGATCCCGCGCGGCAACAGTCGGTTAGAGGTCCGCACAGAGGATCTCATGCTGCCTGAGGACGTCGAAAAGTACGCAACAAAACCTACACTCAAAGCGTCGCTCGCCAACGTCGGACTTCCGTCAATCGCCTACTGGAAACGTCTCCTGTTCAACTCCTACCCCGAACTCTACATCGTGTCAAGATCAGCGAGCCCAACGAACAGTCCGCAGGCATCGAAGGAGAACTCCCCGGAAAACTCGCAGCACGTTAGTCCGTCATCGACATTTCCTACCGACACGCCGCATCCCTTACAGGACCCACAAGCCTCGTAGTCGTCGCATATTGGCTGGGTTGGAACACAGTCCTATTTTTAGTTACTAGCAGCCGCGAACTGCCCCGAGAACCGTGTCTCAGTCTCCCTGAGTCATCACTGCCTTTTGGCTCACAGTGGCGGCGCCACTACTGCTCCGGCCAATCCCAGCGACCATACAAACATTGTACTCGCGACGCATCTCACGAATATACGTTCCTCCTTTTTGATACCCAACGTCAACAGAACTTCAGCGGACGGTGTTACTCGGGCGTTTTGAATTTATAGGAGTCAATCCTTTCCAATTTCCTATGTTTGAATATGGGTACCGGGTTTGCAAAACGCATCCTTTCATTATTCCGCAACGCTACTCGAGATCGAACTAAGACTCTAAAATGTTATCGAGGCCGCTCACTGCTGTGTTTTAATACATTGATTCACGAAACTCTTCGTTCAGCTCAATCCTGATTCGTGACTTCGTTTTGAATATTTCAAAAGCTACCCCACATGGCGTCATGCACAACCTCGGACCTCGCCGTGATCGTTCTTATCCTTCTCAGAGAGCTCCTTCCGAATCTATTTTGCACATTACCAATCTAGTCGCTCGATTACTCTTTCTTTTTCTTTTGTCTAACCTTCAAATTCCTCACTTCAACCAAGGTCAGCTCAAACATCAACACCATGTCGTCGCCCTTCCCCCCAGAAGAGCTCCGCCAAATCATCCAAGAAGTAGCCAACCTCCTCAAAGACCGCAAAGAAACAATCTCCGTAGCCGAAACTGTGCCTCTCCCAGCGCCATTCCCCAGCAACTCCCCTCTAACAATACTTCCAGGCAGCAGGCGGTCTCATCTCCGCAGCCCTCCTATCCTATCCCGGCGCATCTAGCTACTACAAAGGCGGTCTCACTCTCTACACGCTCGAATCGCGCATCGCATTCGCAGGATGGACTCAAGATTTCATAAAATCATACTCTGGACCTACGCCTGAGATTGTTGCCGGGTTAGCGGAGCATACGAGGAAGACGCTCGGGAGTACGTATACGGTTAGTGAGAGTGGGACTGCGGGGCCTACGGGAGGGCAGACGAGGAATCGGTGGCCGGGGTATGTGGCGTTGGCTGTGGCTAGGGATGGAGGGGTGACGGTGACGAGGGAGGTGGAGACGGGGTTGGATGGGGATCGGGAGGGGAATATGGTGAGGTTTGCGGTGGAGGGGTTGAAGTTGGTTAGGGATGTTGTGAAGGGGGAGGGTGAGGGGAAGCTTTAAGGTGGGTGTTTTGCGATAGGGGGATTGGGTGAGGCATTCCTGAGAAGGATTCTTGGGCAAAGCTTTTTTTAACATGTTGGCTATTTATTGTGCATGCATGGACATACGTCTGCTTTTGGAAGCTAGTCTTCAACATCGCAAATGGTGAAATTATTGATATGTTCTTCATCATATTCCTCAATATTCTCCGTCTATGCTTACCTTGAAACATAGCTGCAACGAGGTGGGTATACAATCTTCTACAAAGCCACTGTGGAACTTCGGAGAGCAGATGATAGGGTAGAGTCAAAAGTGGTACGTGTCTGACCCCCCATGCTATCTACTCCTCCACTAGGGCTCCACTCATCAGCTATTCATCCTCTTCCTCAACACAATCCGTTCCGCCTTTCCTTCCCTCCTTCGGTCTCTAGCAACCACTCATCCCACCCGAGTCTTTCACACATACTTGGCCACAACGTTCCGGCGTCTCTGTCCGTTCTGCATTATCGTCCTTCATCACTGTGGTTGGGCCTCCCTGATCGACAGTATAGTTGCCGGCGCCCTGTAGACTAGCCTGCCACAGTTAAACTGGTCGTCCGGCCCCGACCAACCTTTGTGGCAAAGAACAGAGGAGATAGGCATTGTTACTGGAGTATCGAGGATCTGCATGAAACCGGTAGAGAGATAGGGGTAGTTTGGAGGTCATGGGCAATTTGGGGGGATTTTGGGACTGTATGACAGTGGTGAGGGAGTGGTAAATATGCTGGATGAAATGTGCGCAGGATAGAGACCCGCGGTTCTTGCAGGCCGGTTGGAGAGGTAGGGCCGAGGCGGGGGTTGCAGAGGTTTCCGGGAGGTTAAAAGTTGCGAGGTTGGATGCGGTGAAAGGGTGGTTAAATTCTCAATACAACGGTGAAAGAAAAAGGAAAACACGTCGACAGTTCTCAACCATAGGTTTAGGTTCTTTTTACTTGTTCTAAGATCTTTCAGTACACGTCTCCTACTGCTTTGTTTTCCCCAAGTCAGTGAATGCCGACACTGTTGACTTGGTAAACAACTTACCAATCACATCCCCTCCCCTTTTCTCAGCCAACGCATCCCGTATTGAATAATGGTGATTACTTCGCATTCCATATTAGTACTCCATATGCATACAAATGCTTACGACCTCGCCGTAGCCTCACCCACCGCCCTTCGTCTCCATCCGCATCCGGTATCTCTCTTAGCGTCCGAACATCATGTATGGACACTACCCTCAGAACCCTTTCGCACCGATCGCAGTATGGAACAACTACGCCCCCATACAGATCCCTCGTCCCGCAGCCCCTCCACCAGCTCCAGCTTCCACAACCATCGCAGAAACCACGACCACGACCACCTCCACTGTCCCCATCGAAGCACTCCCAGGCGGCCGCGTCGCACACGTCTTTCACGCCCAACAATCCGGAGTAGCTGTATTCAACATGCCTAAGAAAGTGCACATCAACACGTACTCGTATCGCCTGGTCAGCAGCGAGCCCGTTGCATTGCAAGAAGTGGAAGATTACAGGCCTGATGGTTTACATCCGCTATTGACGGTGGAATGCATGACGTGGCGTGCGCCACCGGCGAATATGTGTGAGAGGTGGAGCGGAGTTAGTCCTGAGATACAGGGGTATATGAAGGGGGTTAGGACGGCGAGGAAGGCTATGTGAGTTCATACCATACTTTCGAGACTCGACTTCCGTTGTCTTTGTAGTTAAATGTGTCGAGTTAGAGGGCTGATGAAGTGGATAGCAAGTATGTAGTCGATACGGCGATCGCACATCTGTTGGAAGGGCATGAGGAGGTGTTGCTGGAGGTTTGTTGCGTTGCGGGAACGCATAGGAGTGTGGCTGTTGCTGAGCTGATGGGGGAGAAGTTGAGTGAGATGGGAGTCGATACGTATGTTACGCATGTGCATAGAATCAGGAGGCCGGGGGATGCGTATTGAGGGTGATGACATGGTTGTTGTGTAGTTTGGCTTTGTGAATGGTGAGTCGACTGTGACTTAATTCACCTAATCGGATTTCGAACGTCTTTAATGCAATGTGTGTCTACTCTGCCTCGAATGCTAAGAGGATTACAATCATAGATAAGATGCTGGAAGACATCCACTCGTATATTGCGATATTTTTTCCTTTTCAAGTGTCGTTCTCGCGATATCGCTGTGATGGATTCGATGAGGAGCATGACTAGCTGACGAACTAGCTTGCCACGGGAATGACTCACAGTGAGTGCGGTGGCATCATACGCGTGGCTGTGACATCTGAAAGCCTAGCAAGAGCCGGCCTCCTTTTTGATGCACCACGCAAGTGAGGAGTAAAGCCCGTAGATCGTGGGACTGGCATACTCGACTATCGATATTGTTTCAATAGAGAATCAGCAAATACAGGTTGATAAAAGAACAATTAGATTTTACACTATTCGTATGAGTTTTTCATGATGTTCCGATAGATGATGGTGTCGCGGATGGGGTCTGAGATAGCCGCTAAGCTTTGTCAAGGCTAGCGTGCCAAGGCACACAGTGGCAGCGCAAGCGAGAACAACCTCGATATTTCGACAACGCAACTCTCCTCAACACCAACGACCGTCGCCGACCCCAATCCATCCAAAATGTAAGAACCACGATTTTCGATCCCATTGTCCTACGCTCGCAACATATTTCCGAATATCTACACGCCGCCTGCCTTGCTGTGTTGCGAGACAAGCGGTCCAGGCGTGGCGGCAACCCCTCCTTGCACGAACATACCCACTGCCCATAAAACCCAATTTCGGATCGCAAGACTGACGCTCCACGTCTATAGGGTCAATCTCCGCACGCAGAAGCGCCTTGCGGCGTCCGTTGTCGGCTGCGGAAAGCGCAAAATCTGGCTCGACCCCAATGAGGTCAACGAGATCTCCAACGCCAACTCCCGCCAAACCATCCGCAAGCTCGTTGACGATGGCCTCATTATCCGCAAGCCCGTCACCATGCACTCGCGTGCCCGCGCCCGAGCCTTGACCGCTGCCCGACGAATTGGCCGACACCGTGGTTTCGGTAAGAGGAAGGGTACCAAGGACGCTCGTATGCCCAGGTATGCATCCCGCGCTTTCAACCGAGACATGGCACAAAAAACTCTGCGAATGGACGAGTTGTATCGTTGAAGTGGTCGCTGATAGGTGTATAGCCAAGTTCTTTGGATGCGCCGTCTCCGTGTCCTCCGTCGTCTCCTCGTCAAGTACCGTGCCGCCGGAAAGATCGATAAGCACCTCTACCACGAGCTGTACCACCTCTCCAAGGGTAACACCTTCAAGCACAAGCGTGCTCTCGTTGAACACGTACGTCTTCGCAGATGACATCATGACATGTCAACCCCACTCCAGACCGGCAAACTGACACCTCTATAGATCCACAAGGCCAAGGCTGAGAAGGCTCGTGAGAGGCACCTCCAGGACGAGATGGCCGCCAAGCGTGCGAAGGTTAAGGCGGCGAGGGAGAGGAGGCAGGAGCGCCAGCAGCAAAAGCGGGTCGAGCTGTTGGGTGACGAGGAGTAAACGTAGGCGGCATGAAATACTGGCGTGGGTCTTCTTACAGGCAAAGGAGGCGTCTCATCTCCTTTCTTACTGGGGCATATGCGGTCATGTTTTCATGTACGTCAGGTCATTTGCAAAAGAGCTCTTCTCTCCATGCATGCTTGGCTGCCATGGCTGCCCTTCTGGTCTTTGATGCATTACGTCCGTAACATGATTAATCGGATGCATTGAGATAGAAATGCATGGTCGCAAAAGGCGTTTGTTTATGTATGTGATGATTGCTTGCTATGAACCTATCCAAGAGAAGCTTGGAAAGATGTTCTAAAGACTAAATGACGCCCGGCAAATGCAAAAAACCGTGGACTCCCTGCATCCAGTTCCGGTTCACGGGTTAATCCGCATGACGAGTAGCCTAATGGTCTTCGTAGGAAGTGCAGAGTAGTATGTGGATGAACAAGAAGCAGTGAGAATCAGAATTAGCGTATCCAAGTGATATCAAGACACCGAACAAACCGTGATGCCTTTGCCGTATGGGTATTGAAAGAGCCTCAACGCCGTGCATCCTGATGCCAAAAACGAATTCCCTGCACAGAAGCTACATCCCTCAGATCTATCGTAGATTAGCAAAGCCTCACGTTGTGAAGGTAGGGAAGAACTTACGAGCTTGAGTGCTGACCGATGCACATGCCTCGTAAAGTTAAGCATAGCCTTGCTCTTATTGTTCCCCTTCTGCAGCCTCCGGTACGCCTCCTGCACATGACCGGTCTGCACCGGCTCCCTCGCCTCCTCAGGCGGGTCAAATAGCCCCCTCTCCCTCTTCCGCTTCAAGGTCTTCTCTTCCTTCCCTCCACTGCCACCATTGCTCTTCTTCCACAGATCCTCGGCATCTTTCACCTTGAGCGCCTCCTCCGTGAGCGTCTGCACGATCTCGAAAGTCAGGAAACCCAGAATATCGATAATATCGTCCGAGGGCTTGCTGTCGGTGATGAGTCCGAAGCCAGCCCATTCTTTGAAACGCTTGCCCTTGCGGTAGGTGAATGATGCTTGACGGCAGTCGGACCAGTGGACGTATTCCTCGCGAGTCATGTACTTTGTGCGTTCGTCTGCGTTCTTCAGGCGCAGGAGCGTGGCGTAGGTCATTTCTTCTTCCTCTTCGTCTTCCACGTCGTCCATCAACGGCGGGTTCTCGGCAAAGAACGACTGCACGTCCCAAACTAGATCGACCTTTGCGCGCTTGGCCTTCTTTCCTGCATCCATACCTCCGCCTCCACCACCAGTCGGGCCAGCGGGCATGATGTCTGCTTCGGCAGCTACATCGGCACCGGCATCGCCGCCTTTGTCGTCAGAGTCTTTGACTGAGCGGCGGACGTCTTTCCATTGCAGAAAGTGCCGGAGACGGGAGATCTTGGCGCGGTCGTGCCGGATTAGCATGAAGAGGTCGTCTGTGCTGATGGATTTGGAGCCGCGACGGGTTGCAAGCACGGTGCATTCGCGCAGCATGTGTTGGACTTGGTGTTGGACGATTTGCTCGATGAGCGTCGTGGTATCTGGGGTGGGCTCGCCGGTTTCGCCACTGACGAACATCATCTGGAAGGTTGTTAGAGCTTCTTGCATTGCGACGCGGGAGCGTGTGGGGGAGTCCATGATGATGATTGGACGCGATCAAAAAGAGGATGGGGAAGGGCAGATGGGGAGAGGAGCGAGGAGAGAGGTAGAGGCCAAGGTAGTATGGTGGCCGTTGACTCAAAGGCTTGGTGGTTGTACAAGAAGGTAAAGGATGGGATGGTTTATATAAAGGTGAAGGCAGGGGATGGTGTTGGTTGGGGTGATAGGTGAGGGAAGTGAGAGAAAGGGAATATTGCTGAGTTTGTGCATATTGAAGAATGGTAAAAACGTGTAGAGGTAGGACGAAGAGACGAATGAAACAAAAAACGGAGAGTTAAGAGAAACCGATAAGTCCCAGAGAGTATAGGTGAGTATGCAACCTCCTGGCTCGAGCATTGAGACCCAAGATATGAACTCTCACAGACCCGGGCGCAACAGAAGGCTGCACTCCTCCCTGTCCTCAGAAAGGGAAATGCGAAGCGATCAAGGCGGCTGCGAATAAATCATAGAAGAACATGCGGAAGGCACGCACCTGCTGGATCTCCGTCCGGTACTTCGCCATCTTGTCCTTGTCCGACATGATGCCACCTGATGATACAACAAATCAGCCTCTTTACGGACGGTTTTCGACCTCCAAAAATAACTCTTTCTTAGCGTGAGCGCGCGTAGTCGTGTGTGAGCAAGTAGCGAGACGCGAATGTTCGTGATCGCGGAACTTGAGGTTTGCGACGCCCAGGTGGGTTCAGGCATGCGCGATGGCGCTAGGCTGGGGTTGGCATGGTGCGTATCAGCCTTATAATGACCCCGCCAATTTTTCTGTGTATTTGAAGACCCCGCTGTAGCATTCACATCTACGTTTAAAGTGCTATTGGTGCGCATTCAAATAGGTCAAGATGTTGTATCTTGTGGGCCTTGGTCTTGCGGATGAAAAGGATATTACGGTCAGGGG
This sequence comes from Byssothecium circinans, assembly GCA_010015675.1. NCBI lineage: Eukaryota > Fungi > Ascomycota > Dothideomycetes > Pleosporales > Massarinaceae > Byssothecium > Byssothecium circinans. The sequence goes on along the minus strand of ML976977.1, from coordinate 1,055,508 downwards.
ATTGGAGATTGTAAAGAAGGCGGAACGCGTCTATCTGGAAGCGTACACGGCAGTGCTGCTGGTGGAAAAAGAGACGCTTGTGAGTATCTTCTATGATGGAAGAAGAGAATATAAGACTAATTTTCACAATAGTAGGAATCTTTCTACGGCCGGTCTGTCATAATAGCCGATCGCGAAACCGTAGAGTCCTCCAGCGACGACATCCTCAAAGACGCTGATAAAGTAGACGTCGCATTCCTCGTTGTAGGCGATCCGTTCGGGTATGCTTATCCATTTCCTTCAACCTGATCATGGTTAATAAATAAGTAGAGCAACCACACACACCGATCTCGTCCTCCGCGCCCGCGAGCTCTCCATTCCAACGCGCTCCATCCCCAATGCCAGCATCCTAACCTCAATCGGCACCACTGGCCTCCAACTCTACAACTTTGGCCAGACCGTCTCCATGGTCTTCTTCCTCGATAACTGGAAACCCGCCTCCTTCTACGACCGCATCCGCGAAAACGTCTCAGTCGGTCTACACACGCTCGTCCTTCTAGACATCAAAGTGAGAGAGCAATCGCTCGAGAACATGGCGCGTGGCCGCAAGATATACGAGCCACCGAGATATATGACAGTGGCGCAGTGTGCACAACAGATGCTGGAAATTGAAGAAGAGGTCAAGAAAGAGGGTGTGTATACGAGGGAGAGTTTGGCAGTGGGTGTGGCCAGGGTGGGCAGTGATGGGGAGAAGATTGTGGCAGGGACGCTTGGTCAGCTTTGCGAAGCGGATTTGGGAAAGCCGCTGCATAGTCTTGTGTTGCTGGGGAAGAGGACGCATGACCTCGAGAGGGAGTTCCTCGAGGCATTTGCGGTGGATAAGGAGGTGTTTAGGAACGTATGGAAGAGGGACTATGAGGGCAGGGGGTGAGTAACACTTCATGTTCTATCAGAGGTCGAGTGAGCATGAAATCGGATGATATACGGGGGAGTCCATTCAACATCGTCCACAGATGCGTGAGATAAGTTCAAAACACTGAATGCAATACTAGAGTTGCTTCTTTAAGGAAGTATCGTTCCAACAGTCACCATCATTGCATGCACGCCCCATCATTGTCATCATCATCCTTATTATCATCGCCTTCAATCTGTCCTCCACTTGTTTCTTCTAACCCTCCAGATTTGGTCCCTTTCATGCTCTATACTACAAGGAGTACACTTTTCTTACATTCTCAATTTCATATAATATCTGTTAATAGACAAGATTTGTCGTGTAAACAGCGCAGGGGGGTGAAGGAAAGGGAATCGTATAGTCGACCACTTGAAGAAGTTTTGTCATGCCACCCTACCCTCCACGCTACATAGAATCCAAAATTCTATTCAATATGCTACTGTTAACCCTATAATGTATTTCCCACTAATATATTCCTATGTGGGATTACCCTACCTTAATAGCGCTAGTATTTAAATGGTTAGGAAATGCCAAGCTAATTTTGGGAGTCTGTTGGTGCTTTACGTTATACTAAACTCTTCTATACTAGCCCTACCTAATCTACTTTATAAGAATCTATCTACATTACTTACTAGCTTCCTAGCTCCGTATCCTTTCACGCGTCCGCTGGTCTTTTGATGCTAGCAACGCCCGGCACGTTGGATGGTAACAATGTGCTCATGGTACTGCGTACGGACATGGCGGGATTACATTCGAGATGTATCCCTTGGCTTCCAGAACCGCACCAGCTTCCATTTTCGCTTGTTCATCTTTTTCGATTCCTGAGCGGTTTCCAAATTCTCAGACTGCGGTCGTTTCTGAATTTGGAGTGTGCCCTTTTTGTCGAAGGAAGAGCCGGAAATAAGCCTAGACAAGCTGGCAAGCCTGGAGCGTTTCCGTCGGTGCTGCTCAAGGTCGCCAGGTATCAAGAATACTGAAGCCGATTGATCGCTCTGTCGAGTAGGGCTTAGTAAACGGTAAGCTTTTTGCATGGCGCTGGTAATTGTTGACCCGGTTCTGGTTAAAGGCGGTACGTCGTCCATAGACATGCGAGGTTCTATATCTCCGAAGACCGGTATATCTCCGAAGACCGGTGGCCGGATGGGTGGGAAATCAGGTAGAGGAAACGCGTCGGGAGCCGCGAAGATGTTTTGAGGAAGTGGTAGGACCATGTTCAAAATTGATTGAGGTTCCTTTGTCTCTTCTGCTACTAGATTTGGATTCACAGTATCGGACAATTGAGTTGACGATGAGGGTTCCTCGTAATCTTCAACAACTTCGATAGGAATAGCTTCAAGTGATTGCTCCGACCTGTTTACGTTGCATGGTATCTGGCTTGTCGCGAGGGGAGTTGGAACTTCGTAGGAAGAGAGCAGTGTTGCTGATTTGGCCTTTCGTGCCTTGTCGGTACTCTTGATTCTGAGTCCATCGCTGCGATTCCGGTTGACGCTCGAGTCGTTATGATTCCTATCAGCCTCGGCAGCTTGGATCTTTGACTCTCTTATTTCTCCCTTCATCTCTTTACAAACGCTCACGGATGATGTCGACTTCGTTCTGACCTCTGCGGAATCCTCTTCGGGCTCATCCTCTTTGAAAACGTCTGGCACAGTAGACGTAGTAGCGACTGAAGCTGTACTCAGCTCGAAGGGAACCGGTTCGGTTGAGCTCTCGACCCGCTCGTAGTTCTCTAACATTCCTCCAGCACTATGCGTTGCTCGCCTGTGCACCTGCATACCACGTTGTTTTCCCCTGGGGCTAGATCCATGAGAAATATTGAATGGTCCAAGTTCAGCATCCAAATCTATCACGGGCCTCACGGCGTCAGAATTTGCGTATTTCAATCCCTTTGGCTTCCAGGATGCGATTTCAACCTGCATCTTACTCTGGGCAACAGAACGCTCGTTTGGAGGAAAAATGGTAACAGGATTGTCAGCATCGAAGCTGGCGTCGAAAGCCAGAGAGTCGGGTTTATCCTTACTAGGAACAGACTCAGGGGATGGAGTGGAAGGGCGAGTCTTGACCTTACGCCCAAAAAACCTCGACTTGTCAACTTGGCCCGACATCTCATCATCCGTATCGTTTAGCTGTGATGATGGGGGGGAATCAAGCGAAAGAGCAGATAATGCGGGATTTGGGGCACTTGAGGACAGCGCGGGTACAGAAGGGTTGCTTCGGCACGAATCTAGGCCGGAAAATCCTCGTAGTTTGACTGGAACACGGGCTGCCATGGGATTGGTAATTGGAGTTGGCGAACTAGGAGTCACCACGGACGTGTGGTGCTTGGGATTGAGCAATCCCCTACTAAAGTTCGCATTTCTCTGCTTGCTTGACATCGCGTCCGCTGTGCTCGGTCTTCCTTCGTTATCAAACGTTGTGCTGGGCGCCGGGCTACCCATCCATACCAATGGCTGACTAGACGTTCTTTTTCTAATGGTAGAAGAAAGATCGTCTGCTGTGGAATGGCCACAAACGGTTGACAGGGAAGTCTCTGTCTTCGTATTGACACCAAGTGTTTTTTCGCTGCTTTTCGGAATATGGGATGCTACGTCACTGAAGACACTGGCTGCAGGCACAATATATGCCACTTGAGAAATTGGGCTTCCTGCGATGATGTGTCCGTACAAAGCACCAGTCTTTGCGTCGAAGATACACGACCCACAATCGCCCGGATTTAGCGGTCCATGGAGCTCGACGGTGAAGACCTCCTGATACGCGGCACTGCCCGGAAGACGAGTGTATGAAGGCAATCCCGATAACGTGCCTGTCAAAAGGCCGCTCGAGCCCGTCATAGTGACAATAGAAGCATCCTCAGAGGTGATGCTAGCTACATTATCCTGGGAAATAATGGGGATGCCATTGTTGGAGCAAAGCATGGATATGCCGTTACGAGTTGAGAATATGACACCATCATCGCCGATGTCGATTAAAGCGTAATCAAGAACGGTCGATGAAATGAATAAATCTTGGACGGAAAATGTGGAAGGATTGGTTGTCTCTGTGGCTGAAATTCGATCATCTCCCGAATCAGCCTCGGTGTCCTCAGATGCCGAGCTTTCGATGTTGTTCTCATCGGTTATATCGTCATCCGAATGACATTTACAGGACGCATCCGGAGTCCAGCTCCCTGTGCTCGTGATGTCCACAAGTGCTTCATCATCGTAGTCGTCTTCAACGTCGCTTTGGCCACCGTATTCGCATTCATCGTCATATTCGGTGGGGTTGGCAAATATAGATACGGGACGGTATTCTTCTAAGAAGGGATGCTTGACCGTAAAATAGTAGTTCTTGGCGTTGAGTTGGATAACTCCACCAACGGTGGCTTTTCGACAGCCCGCAGGGTCGTTCGAGATAGCTCGCACGACTATTTGTGTTCCCAGTGCGCGGTTTGTTGATACTAACGACCTCGAGTCGCTGTGTGCTGATGGTGTCTCGGAGACCAAAGCGAGCTGTTGTGGGAATACTATGTTTGGTGGGAAGGGCCAGTTTCCGGTCTCTATGCCCGGATATTCGTCGAGGATACCACTCTCCTTCATCTTGTTCATAGCTTCCTTCCTTGGGGCTTTTTTGAAGCATTCAAACATGATCGTGGGTACAGCAGTGGATGTTGATCTTCCGATCATATAGATGGACCAAGTCACCCAGTCAGAGTCCGGAACAGCGTCGCTGCAGCTGTCCAGATATTCCTTAATCAACGGAGCTATCTTGATGAAAGCTTTACGGGCTGGACCTTCAGCTTTCCAGCAACTTCTGCCGTATTTTTCTCCGTAGAATGCTCCTATAGATGCTTCTGGGTTTGGCCACTTAGCTTTTCTCTTTAAGGAAATCTGATCCTTGAGTTGGCGAGGGTTCATGGCCGCATACGAAGGCGCAGAAAACAATGATAGAACACCAAAACTTAATATGCGATGCCAATGACATGGAGGCTATGGAAAGAAGGAGCGCCAGAGAGGAGAGAGGGTGATGAAGATAGACGCCGTCCTGAAGAGGGTGCGTGGAGGTGTCACGTCATGAATGGTCAGCCTGGCTGCGCCTCCACCACAGCGTGAGGCTGTGTGAAAAAAATTCCTTTTTTTCGGTTGCCTATCACGGCTGACGCTACTACCACGACTCACAGTTTACATGAAGTAACTGGACATTTTGTGGGCTTAGCTGTCTTTGTCGAGCATCATTCAAGCCCTTTTCATCATTGCTTTGTTCTTTCCTGATAAACTTCAGAACAACGGACGACTAAGCAGAGAACCTGAACAGCTGCGACGACAGAGATATTACGTATCTTCAATTATGCCAACTTCGGATCTTTTCCCGCTTGAATTCCGCATCCCACAGGACGCCCAAGAACGAATCCTGAAATGGTTCTTGGACACAGATGCTTCAACGGAGAATTCGTACACGGACCTTCGGCCTTTCTTCTCGTATTACACTAGACAATTTTGTCAGGCACTCCACGATAATGCAGAGCATATCTCTACGAAGTCTCACAAAGACGTACTCGACGTTGCACGGCATTTCAAGGACTCTGTGCCAAAAGAAGTTATCAGGCAGAGGCTCGTCTCCCAGTACACAGGACCGAAAACGGGTGATGTGGACAAGCTCTGCGAGAGCTCCATTGACCTTGCCGTCCGTGCCCTTCTGATGCTGGATGTTGGTGAGCTACAGAATGGATTCTGCGGTCGAAAACAGATCCTCTGGAAGCATGGTACCGTGCAAGAATTCGTTCAAGAAATCTTTCCCAGCGATCCGGTTTTGAGCCATGAAGGTGTCAAGTTTGGCAGCAAGTTCATCGCACACAACCTGAAACGTATCGCGGGAATTGAGATCCAGTGGACTACAAATCTGGCGGATCACCTTCGCATGACCGATGAAGACAGGAAGGTCAACATTTTCCATCATGCTTCATTCCTGCGGTGTCAGCGTCAGTAAGTACAACGTCCCCTATTCTTTCTATGCCAGGAAGATTTCGAGAAGCCCAGCATGGTAATGGGTCTTCCCAACGGTATGTAATGAACCCGAATGATTTTTCGGACATTTTCAGACGCTTTGCGGTCATAGAGACCAAAGAATTCCACATATCAGTACCATTAAATGACAGCGCTGACAAGTGTTCCCGACAGTTCCCTTTTCCCTGAAGGCTTCGTTGATGAGACGCTCCGAACCCTCAAGCTCCTGTTTCCGAAAGGGCATAAAGATACTGAAAAATGGTATTGCAAGCTTGCCGTTGTTGAAGAGCTGGACCATAAAGTTCCTAAGTGTGGCTATCTCCGAGCAGATGACAGGAAAATCGAGCACTTCAAGTATTGGCACGATCGACTGGTGATCTTAAAGCAAGTCTTCGACGAATCAAGGCCTAGCACACTCTCTCAATGGTGGAAGGATAGGCGCAACGGCGTACAATGGTACACATTTTGGGTGGCTATATTGGTTTTGATCCTTACAATTTTCTTTGGCTTGGTGCAGAGCATCGAGGGAGCCCTACAAGTGTATAAGGCGTATCATCCAACGCCTTCATGAATTCTCAACTCAGAGGCGATCATTCATGGTATCTTATTAGGTTCAGCGTGTCAGGGTGCATTACCATTATTCTTATCTCCTGGTCTTAACTGTGTACCATCAATAAAAGATTTCTAAGGCTCGTTAAGCGTGTTCCAGATGGCCATTAAGAGAGACGAAGAAACTGTAGGAGCGATACCCCCTATCATCACCTATGTAGAGCAGACAATCTAAATAACCTAGCCTGTGCCTTTTATACCAAATTTAAATGAATGGGCAATCCGAACAGCTTACAGATAGCTATCAAGACCAAAAAAGGAGGAGGGGGGGTCATGATAGCAACACCTCACAACTTATCTACTAACTACTTCTTAGTAAAAGCTGTAGACTATTAAGCCTAGTAGCACTACCAAGCAAAGCGAGGTAGTGCGTGGCGCGGGTATTTTAATTACTTGACTCCACAACTCAACTTTCTAAGCTTAAGCAAACAACACAGTCATTAGAATAGGTAGGAGTTAAGGAGCACCACACGAAGCAATATGGAGCACCATACGAAGCGCTTTATAGTTTACCAGGTTCGGGTTGGATATGATTAGGGCTTGGAGTATGGAGAAAATAGGGTTCGGGCACTAGGGTTTAGGGCTTAGTATAGTGCTCTCTATTTCACTTAGAGGATCGTAAATAGGGATGTGACAATGCCTCTGAAGCCGTGGGTCTCTTGTTGTGGTCAATGACGAGCAAAGTCTCGATGAAGTCAAGTAGTTCGGGCGAAACCGGCGGGTTTGTGAGCCGCTGTAGTTCCTCACGCCATGTGCCTCTGTTGATGAGCATTGTACCATCATGGGGATTGTCCATGACCGCCAGCTGTTCTGCAAGCTCAAACTCCTCCTTGTAAGACTGGTCATCGGTAGGTTGAAGCGGGCCAACGAGACGGATGATTTTCGCGATGCACCATGCTTCGGTAAAGCCTTCGATTATCTTGTCACTGGGACCAAACAGAAGTCGCGGTGATAATCGGTGCACCAACTTCAAAATTAGCTTTCTCTGCTATTGATGCACGTGAGAACTGACCGTAACACCCAAAGACCATATATCTGAGGAGTGTCGACACCCCAAGCCTTGCCAGACCTCAGGCGCCCTGCACGGAAGGCTCTGAAGACGTTGTTTTGCGAAGCCGTCGGTAACCACTACGGAAATAAGAGTCGTTCACAGACGCAAAGGTAGAAGAGCACTTACAATTCCCTAAATCTCCAAGCTTAGCGATAGGAGAATGCCCATCGATATCGGAGACGAAAATGTTGTTCACACTAACATCTAGCCAAGTTAGTACGAGCAGCACGAGTTCATGAAGAGCAGCTACCTGAATGGACAGCATTAATCGTTTTGAAGATTTGCAAGGCCGACAGGACTGCTCGCGAGACGATTCTTGGCAGCCTTGGATCGCCTCGGAATTTATCGGCTGGTACCGAGCGCAAATCATGATCCATCCATTCAAATACTAGGCATAACGGGCCGTTTGGGTTCTCAATTGGCGGTACGGTATCGTGCAGAGCTCGGATGTATGGACTCGACGCAATTTGGTCGATCCCGTAATTGTAGTGTTCGCGCTTCAAGCACATCTGCTCGTCTTCGGTAGCTGCAGATTTGACCATAGCCCTGCGGTGATAGTGAGCGGGTTGGTTTAGAAGCACTTGGGAACACAGTCTCCAGGGCTCACCATTCGGCGCGGTTTGAAGAGTTGGACAATACCCTCGCTTTAAAGACACTAGAACCTTTCAACTGCTCCATCAGCTCATATTTTCCTCTCAATCCTCGGAATGGAGATCGAAGAGGCGTAAGTCACGCGCCGCGCGATAGCATGAAGCTAGCGTGACATCAAATAAGCACACGGACCACCTCACCAAATCTACCGTGAGAGGTTCCCTATTTTAATTCCACAATTCAACTTTCTGAGCTTAAACGAACAACGAAGTCCTTAGAATAGAGAGGAGTTAAGAAGCACCACACTAAGCGATCGGGAGCACCATACGAAGCGCTTTAGGGTTTATCAGGGCTCGGGTTAGATATGATCAGGGCTTGGAATATGGAGAAAAGAGGGTTCGGGTAACGATGCTTGTTTGAGCGAGCTTTAACAAAAATCACCTCGCTTGATCTGTTCAACTCCATATCCAAATACTAGATTAGATACCTCAAAAAGAACCACCGAGTCCTCGGAATCAGAAAAACATGGTACCGCAAGCAAGGCTACTGTGGCTCACCACCTGATGCACGGCCCCACCTCATGCACGATTTCGGATGCCTACACCCGATTACTTTTGAGGCTCTACAACCACATATATA
>ML976977.1:1030026-1045456 GCA_010015675.1 Byssothecium circinans | reverse complement strand
AGAAAGGGCTTGATATATAAGCGCAGGCGTAAGAGCAGTCCCGTCTGCGCAAATACATGCGATAGATGTGATCCACTCGCGATTGCCGTCCTGGAGTATTTGTTTGATTTTCCCCTCCTCATAGCGCCTCCGAGAAAACACCCTCTTTATCCTACTCAACACTCCGATTAGGAAGCCTTTTTCATCCATATTGTATGTGTGGCAGGGTAGGATTTTGTACTGCTCGATTTTGTGTTGTAAAAGCTTGAAATATAATGAGTATTTGAAGGCAGAGTCGGCTCTTTTGCGTGAGGAATCCAGGCCTGATGTCCAGCGTGATATGAGGTCAACGTTGTGTCGTTTTATGAAGTGATCTGCCCAGTTTTTGCCCACAAGTTTCCCAGCTATTTCTGATGCAAAGTTTCGTATCATTTGCCTTGAAGGAGGTAGTCCTTTAACACAGAGCTCATCAATATACTGTATGAGCTGTTTTTCTTGTGTAGCGTTGAGATTCTGGCTGTTATCGATTTTCTCCGCATATGAGTGGGTAACCTTCCTATGGCGCCGCGACAGCGTTGAGCGATCAACACCATACTTTTTCGCGTACTGTGCATAGTTAGGCTTTTCTCCCAGCCTCAGCGATTCCAGCGCTTCAAGCGCTGCCTCAATACCTGCCATATTGGTGGAGATGTGGGTGGTGGAAGATTTTGAAAAATTTCGTTGAACCGTGCATCAGGTGGGGCCGTGCATCAGGTGGTGAGCCACAGTACTGGTCTCCCACCACAGAACCAGCCGTAGCCAGAGCGAGTCAAGAATCCCGCAAACACTGCAACAACCGAAAAGCCTTCCTCACCGACTCGTCGCCCCACTACATGTGGGCAAATTTCGACTACGACATCATCCCAATGAGAACCGGCTTACTATACGATATCCATCTTCTAGGAAGAGAATCCCTTACACATTTGAGGATAGAGTTGGTGAATGAACAAGGACTAGATGATCGGAATCTTCCTACCACAACCACGTTTACAATATCCGCGAGTTCCCAAGCTGCAGCGTTTCGATCTTTTGGTGAGCGATGGGCTGGCGCCGCAGTGGACGGATTTTATTAGGGAGACGTATTGGGGAGCGTGTCCGAGGGGGAATGTGCAGATTGTAGATGCAGAGACAGGAGAGTAGATTGATGAGGTGACTAGTGGGGTGTATCAGGATTATCTTGATAGTAAGGGGGGGCTAAACTGAGGATTATACGAGGCTACTGGATGATGAAGAGGAGGAAGAGGGGAGGCTGGAAGCAAGGAAGAGGTTGCAGATGCCTCCGCCAAGGATTAATTTGGATTATTGATGGTACGGATTCTATTCACTATAACGATTATGCAATAGCAGTGTCATTCTAGTGGCATCGTATCCCGTGATAGATTGCAAAATAGCGCCCGAATACTAGTTCTGAAGTGATTACATTTTTTCAGTCTACGGACTTGGGCAGAATTCCTTCCAGCGTCAGCATGCCGTTCTCTTTTTCTCTTAGAGCTGCGGAACATAACTCACAAAAAGATCGGGAAGCATCGTCTCTCTGCAAATAATCTTGTTCGTGTCTCTAATCATCTATGCTTGCTGCCTTCCTTCCCAATCCCTAAACTCCAGAAACACCGCTATACACGGGTATACCCCTTCCATCCCAACGTAACTTCTTCTCCCATTTCACCGCCATCACCGTGAAGTCGAAAGCTCATACTATACATATCCCTTCCCATCCTCATCTACGTCTATAACTCATCATGATCATCCTTCGGCATAACAATCGGTTCGGTCGGCCTGCCCCATTCCTTATCCAACACCTTCCCATTCTTCTTCCTCCACTTCTCCCACAAGTTCCAAAAGTCCTTCTCCATTCCCTTCTCTATTTGATCCGGCAATACAACCACATACTCGACCAATAGGTTTCCCCACTGCTCTCCCGCATTGTTCTCAAGATGCTGGTGCCATATCGGCATGCCCTCGTCCTTGACGACTTCCACAGTCTGCGGCTGTACAACTTCGCCACGTTTACGTGAGAGTTGGACAATATGGCCATCGAGATGCGTGATGTTGCGCGTCCAGTCACCCATCCATGCTTCGCGGAGAGAGAGCACTTCGCGCCAATAGAGATCGTTACCCCGGCGCCGGAAGAAGGTGCCGTCGGTGCGTTCGTGGTCCTGTTGGCCATGGGCAGGGTTAGTTTCGACGACGTGCACGATGAGGTCACCGGCTACCCAGTCGGGGGACTCGTCAGCTTCGTTCTCGTAGGTAACGCGCACGCCGAGGGGCATTCCCTTTTCGATATGAAGTTCGTGTGTCTCGGGTTCGCGGACGACTCGACTACCACCGCATACAGGGCAAGGATGCGGTATCGTCTTCCCCTGCCCACCACACTTGTCGCAGTGCGCTTGTACTTGCTGGAACATGCCCGGCGCCAGCTGATGTCTCTTGATCACAATGCCTCGTCCGCCACACATATCACACTCTTCCACATGTCCATCCGCACTGCCTGAGCCCTCACATGCCGAACAGATCGCCTGCTTCTCCACTGTGAACTCGGTTTTCCTTCCATTGTAGAAATCACGAAGCGGAACCGCAACACGGACTTCCATATTCTGACCTCTGCGTTCCCCGCCACCATGGCCAAAGTGTCCGCTGCCGCCAAAGAAGCGCGAGAAGAGGTCGAAGGGATCGTGGTGTTGCCGTGGAGGGCCGCCGCGCTTGTGCTGCTCGATGCCTTCGTGGCCGTATTGATCGTAGATTTTGCGTGTTTCTTCTGATACGAGGATCTCGTAGGCTTCAGCTACATCAACGAATTTCTGCTCGGCAGCTTTGTCGCCACTATCTTACAGTTAGATTCATTCTAAGGAGAGGTTGAAGGAAGATGTGACGCACGGGTTCTTGTCTGGATGGAACTTTTTGCTGAGAGTGCGGTAGGCTTTTTTGATTTCACGTTCTGAGGCATTTTTCTTGATTCCCAGGAGCTGGAGCTTGGTATTAGCAATTGCTACAAGAGAAACGCGGACTTGACATGCTCGCCCGAGAACATGAGCTCTTGAATCTCACATACCTTGTACAAATCCTCTGCACCCAGCACCGCCAGAACTAGGCACCCTAAGAGGAGGAATATTCGGAAGAGCATCTTGCCCATTTCAATTGCGCCGCACCTCTCCCAAGCTTCCGTCTAGCTTCCGAGCCTCACAGTCTGCAAGTTATCCTGGACACGATTATGTTCAAGAAAATCCCACATGAGCAATTGAAAGTCGAGGAGTGACACAAACGAAGCCGAATCGAGGAAGGGTGTGTGCGGGGCGGAAGTGAGAGTTCAAATGTGCTGGTTGATATCAACAGCTTTCTGCTATTGATATCTGGCCAGTAGCTTTGGCACCCAGCCAATCGGAGTGGGGCGCAGCTTGGCGTTGACCAGGCCGATTCACTTTTCGTGATTGCATGAACATAAGACAATAAGCTATCAACGACATCAAACCACGCTCGCTATACAGCTCGCCCGGATTCTCCCCCAAGTAGAGACATATTGACATGCTGTCATCTACTTGTGACTGCGATATCACCAATTGACGCGCCGACCGGCGCCCTCGAACCTCCACACGACCCCCGAGTCTCCTCCAACGTGCTCGTCCTCCACATACATTCACAATGGCGGCACCCGCAAAAAAAGTAGCAACACCAATGGTGCGCAAGCTCATGTCGAGCACAAAAGTCGGCGTCGTAGTCTCAGCAGGGAAGATGGACCGCGCCGTAAAAGTGCGCATAGCGAAGCAAGAGTGGAACAAGAAGTTTCGAAAAGTGCGTACACCATAATCCACACTCTCTATTCTCTCTCCCTCTCCATATTCACGTGAAAAATTTTTGTGAAATTGGGTTATTCTAACATAGAACCAGCACTTCCCCTCCCCTGAAACCCACATCGTAGCCGACCCCCAAAACTCTCTCGTAGAAGGCGACGTCGTCCGCATCGCCTCCGGCTGGCGCACCTCCAAGACAATCCGACATGTCGTGACCGCCATCGTCGCGCCGTTCGGCGCTCCCGTCCAGGACCGACCCCCCGTGCTCACCGATGAACAGCGCATGGAGCTCCGGATAAAAGAGCGGATCCTCAAAGATGTACGGAGCGCGGCGAAGGGACGTTCCACGAGTGAGCAAAGACTGGTTCAAGCAAGGAAACAAGGCTATGAGATACCGAGTTTGGAGGAGGCGATGAAGAATGTGAAGTTGGCGGAGGAGGAGGAACGGAGGAGGAAGGAGAGCGGTGGGAGCAAGGCGAATAAGTTAGGCGTCGTGGGGAATGTTAAGCAGGAGGTTAAGAAAGCGAGGGAGGCGGGTAGGAAGTTGAAGGAAGCGAGATTACAGAAGTCATGAGGGGAAACGATGTTGTATACTATAGGATACCATGTGTAGATATAGGCCTGCTGACCAATGTACCATACAGCATTTGCGGAGTTCAAATATTGAGAAATTTCTTGTACGAATGTATCTGCTTTCTACTAGCCAATGATTCGGGAATTATACAAAGCTGAAGGGTATCGCAATAGCACAACCAAATTCATCCATCCGTCCATCCATCCGCCACGCTGCGCCTAGATATGGAAACGAAGAAATTAGGAACCTCCAAAGATTATCACGCCTGCTCATGCTCCTAGAAATGCCGAGGTCGTACCACATCAATGCGTCCATCCTAGTCATACAACATTAACCATCTTTACACGTCCACCAAGTCTACCATGTCATCCTCTACCTCGCTCTCCTCGTACGCTTTCGTGATGAAGGGGTGGCGGAGCGCCTCGTCCGCAGTGATACGCTTTGCAGAATCGCATTCTAAGAGGCGGTATAGGAAGGCGGTGGCTTCCTTCTCTTCGGGGTTGAGCTCTTTCTTGGGGCCTGTCTTGTCGGTGCTGGTGCGGCCGGTGCACCACAGGATGATCTTCTCGAGCGTGTGGCCGTTCTCACTGTAGCTGGGGACGTTCGTTTCGAAGACCTGGCCGTGCAACAGGGCGGTCTCCTTCATCTTCTTTCGTCCGAAGATGGTGGTGATTTCCAGCAGCGCATCAATGTCGTCTTGACTGTGAAAGAACGGAAAGCGGCGTGTGAGCAGGGTGAGGAGGACGACACCAGCGCTCCACATATCGATGGACGTATTCTGCTGTGTGCATTTGAGGAGCACCTCCGGAGCACGGAATCCTCGTGTGCCTGCACGATTCGCACGACGGCTGTGTCGGTTGTCGTTCTTAGGATAGCTGGTGGTCTGGTGGCCAGCTTGCAGATTTTGCATGTACAGGCTGTGAGCGACCTGGTACCGGCGCTCCTCGAGTGAGTCGGTGCAAACGCACTTGTGCCATTCAGTGCCTTCCCGCTCAGCAAGGCCAAAGTCGACGAGGACGCCGCGCGATAGCTGGGAGTTGTAGAGGAAGTTGGTAGGCTTTACGTCACGATGGAGGATGTTTCTCTGGTGCACTGCCCGCAGTGCGGTGAGTAGGCTCTTCATGTAGAGACGCATCTCAGAGACAGTCATGTCGCGGTAGTAGTCGCGAAAGTCCTGGTGCTGGTAGTACGGCATGATGGCAATGACCTGGTCCTGGTGGCGGAAGGCGGTGATGAGTGGGCAGACGGAATCTCCATTCTTGAGGCTGTGGAGCAGCTCTAGTTCATTGAAGATGCGTATCGGACTGCTGGTCACGTAGATCTTCTTGATGGCAACATAATGAGGGCGGCGAGACTGGCGTTTCCGACCTGCGGGCGACTGCCACTTGCGACTCTCGCGCTCGTCAACGTCCCATCTGTTCTCGAACTTGTTGTACTCAAGGTCTTCCGCTTTGTATACGGTGGAAAAGGTGCCTGCGTGATGCATGAGTCGATGCAGCCCTGCGCGAGGCAAGCCAATGAAGAACATACCTTCTCCGATACGATTGATGAGTCGATACCGCTTGTTGATGCCCACAAAGCTGTCTTCGAACCGTCCCATGTCTTCCGCAACATTTTCATCCATCTCTTCATCGCTGCTGTCGACAGTGTGGCCGCTTTCCTCGAGCGGGTCGGCACTTTCGTCCATAAGTTCTTCAGGATACTCGTCCTTGAGATCGTCCTGGTGCACATCTATGTTTCGCAGGGCCTGCGAGCGTACCTTTGCCATGGCCATCGCGTAGGCGTGTTGTTCTTGGTGTGGTTTGCGGCAGTGTCACTGATGTCGAGTGGATGTGGAGGCGCGCCGGAACCAAATTCGGGCGCTAAACCGTATTAGGCTAAACCATAACACGCCCACCAAACACCAGGTCGCGACTCGAGCGGCCGCAACTGACCACGAGCAGCAACAACAACAAACAACCCAGACGCTTCCTTTCGTCCAACCCTTTCTTTTCTGTACTATCTTTCACTACGACTTTGCCCACCATGGACGCGCGCGTGGATTTCGACATTAATGAAGCCATTAAAAACTTCGACAATGACCCCTCATCGATAGCAACGCCAGAGGCACCACAAGCGCTGCAAGACTGCGAAAACGATGCAGAAGCTCTCTCATCGACAGCTTTGATAAACAGCGAGCTCAATCCGGTAGTCGATGCCGTTGCAGAGAGTCCAGATGCGATCACACGCAGCTCATACTTCGATACGTTGCAATTCCTCCTCAAGTGTGTGCCTACATTTCCTTTGTATACATCAAAGAAGGCGACAGAACCTGACTGCGAGCTTTTCCGAAAATCTAGATTCTCCTCTCAGATTCCTCCCGCGACGCTCGGAAAGATTCTCGATCTCATCGTCTCAGCGCTGTCAACCCAGGCCGACATTGCCCACGCGGATATAGAAGCGGAGGAACAGGATGCGCTTCCTCACCACAAAAAGATCTTGGAGATGTATGGTTTTTTGCTACGGTGGACGATATCGGCGGTAGAGACAAGAGCACAGGAGAAGTCTGCATCAGCACCGGCCGCACGCGGTCGCGGCAAGAATACGAGGAAGACGGCAAAAGACGGCACTTGGGATGCCTCAGCACAGCTGGAAACTGCGTTGGACAGGATGAGCAAGGTGCTCAAATTGAAGCTTGGGCGCATATTCGTTACGACGTCGGAGCGTGACAACTTCATCGGCCTCTTCACCAAGCCGGTGTACTACATTCTCGAAAACGAAACGAGAGTGAAGAACACAGCGATGCGGATGCACTGCTTTCGCGTGCTGTGTATCGCCGTCAAGCACCACGGACACGCCTATACCGCCCAGACGTCCATCAACCAGAGCCTCACATACTTTGAACATCTGTCAGAACCCATGGCCGAATTTCTGCAGATTCTCGCAGAACAATACGACTATCCCCAGCTCACGGAGGAAGTATTGCGCGATGTGAGCAGTAAAGAGTTTAGTGACACTGATCTAAAAGGACCAAAGTCGATATCGACGTTCCTGACCAAGATTTCGGAATTGCTCCCACATCTTGTGATCAAGCAAATGACACTTCTAGCAAATCTCCTAGACAACTCATCCTACACCCTACGTTGCGCCATGATCGACGTCTGCGGCAACCTGATTGCCATGCTCAGCAAGCAGGACGGCGACGACCGGAGCGAGAACCACAAGACCCAGATCCGCATCTTCTTCGATGTGTTGGAGGAGCGATTCCGTGACATCAATCCCTATTGCCGATGCCGAGTCATTCAGGTCTACGTCAAGCTGTGTGATCTGGAGCAAAAGTTCCCAAAACGACGGCAGACTGCCGCAGAATTGGCAGCGACAAGTTTGGAGGACAAGAGCAGCAATGTGCGCCGTAATGCCATCAAGCTTCTAGGAAAGCTCGTATCTACCCACCCGTTCACTGCACTGCATGGTGGCCTGCTCGCAACAAAAGACTGGACTGCACGCTTGGACGAGTGCGATGCTCAAATCAACGCGTTGAAGCCGCCCGAAGAATTGCGAGAGCAGCCGGCTCCAGGCGAGCAGACAGTAGACGAAACGCTGTTGCAGGATGCCACTCAGGCGGAGAATGTGGCACCAGAAGAGCCCAAAGATCCAAACGAGTTGACCGACGAAGAAAAGCTTGCCCTGATGAAGAAGGCCGAAGAAGAGAAGGAGCTGGCTGCAACTGCACAAATGATGGATATGCTGCGAAAGACGCGGAAATACTATCTCGAAGCTTTGAAGTTCATCGAAATTGTAGATGAGGGGGCTGAGATCGTGACCCAACTCCTCAGCTCTAAGAACAAGAGTGAAGTCATCGAAGCCATGGACTTCTTTACCGTCATCGACGCTTACAAGCTCAATAACGCACGCAGTGGCATTCGGAGAATGCTTCGTCTAATCTGGACCAAGGGCAATAATGACGAAGGGAAGGGTGTTCAGACTCATCTGATTGAGTGCTACAAGGGTCTCTTCTTCGACGCCCCGCCCAACTACGACGCAAACGATTCTGCTAACTACATCGCGAAGAACATGATCAGTCTTACCTTTGGCACCACACCTGCAGAGCTCACGTCATTGGAGCAACTTCTCAGCACCATGATGAAGCAAGGTCTCGTCAATGAGTTGGTCATCCAAAAGCTTTGGCAGGTGTATGGCTTCCAGAAAAAGGAGATTTCGAAGAATCAGCGGCGCGGAGCCATCATTGTACTCGGAATGCTTGCGCTCGCCCAACCGAACATCATTGTACAAGAGATGGAAACATGCCTACGCATTGGGTTAGGGGAGCTTGGTCGAAGAGATTTTGGTCTGGCACGCTACACTTGCATCGCGCTTCGTCGCATCAGCCCGCCACCCGGCAAACAGTCAGGTAGTGCGGCGCCTACCCAAGTTGTCAAGTTGCCAAATGACCACGCAATTCTGGTGAAGCTGGCGGCCATGTGCGGAATCGTCTCGGACAGCAAGGAATGGTATGGCGTTGCAGAGCAAGCCATCAGTGCCATCTACGTTCTTTCTAAACATCCTGACGTACTCTGCTCGGAAATTCTGCGAAAGAAGACGAAGCACGTCTTCGCACCTCAAGCACCATCGCGACCTACCTCCAGTGATTCGGGTGCAGGTGCAGATGTAGATGTTGCCAAGAAAGAAACGCCTGATGAGGAAATGGCCGAACCGTCTTCACAACCGCCTGCAGAGCAGCCACCGAAGGAGAAGAAGCAGAACCCTGCTCTGGCCTTGTCACAATTGCTGTTTATAGTGGGACACGTTGCGATAAAACAAATCGTTCATCTCGAACTCTGTGAGCTGGAGTTCAAGCGACGGAAGGCTGAGAAAGAAAAGAAGACTGCCCCCACGCCACGCAAGTCACTCGCGGCCGAGAACCCATCACCCGTCAAGAAGGGTAGAAAGAAGTCTACCAAAGAGAAGACGCCTGCTCCTGAAGATCCAGCTGATGAGCTCGATCTCATGGCTGGTACGACGGAAGATGACTTTACCGAAGCCATCGCTCACATTCGAGAACGCGAGCTTCTCTACGGTCCGCAGTCACTCCTCGCGAACTTCGGACCACTGGTAGCCGACATCTGCTCCAACAACACATCCTACCCACACCCCACTCTACAAGCCCAAGCTGCTCTGTGCCTAGCAAAGCTCATGTGCGTAAGCTCAGAGTACTGCGAAGGCAACCTCGGTCTCCTCCTCACTATCCTCGAGCGCAGCAAAGACGCCGTTGTCCGTAGCAATCTCGTCGTTGCACTAGGCGACATGGCAGTTTGCTTCAACCATCTCATCGACGAGAACACCGATTTCCTGTACCGACGTCTCAATGATGGCGATCCTAGTGTCAAGCGCACTTGTCTCATGACCCTCACATTCCTCATTCTTGCTGGTCAAGTCAAGGTCAAGGGCCAGCTTGGCGAGATGGCCAAGTGTCTTGAAGACAGCGACAGGAAGATTGCGGATATGGCTCGTATGTTCTTCACTGAGCTGGCGACCAAGGATAATGCAGTGTACAACCAGTTTGTGGATATGTTTAGTGTATTAAGTGCGGATTCAGCGCTGGATGCCGACGCTTTCAAACGGATCATCAAGTTCTTGGCTGGGTTTATTGAGAAGGTATGTGTAGCGGATACTTTAAGCCATGATGGTGCAGTGCTAACGAGATGCAGGATAAACACGCGAAACAGTTGTCGAATAAGCTCGCGGCGAGGCTACCGAGGGCAGAAAATGAGAGGGCGTGGAATGATGTTGCGTTTACGCTTGGCCAGCTGCAGCATAAGGATGAGGAGATACAGAAGATGATACAGGAGGGATTTAAGGTCGTGCAGGCTACTGCATGATTCACCAATGTTCTTTGTCACGAGGTGCATGTTTGATGAATATGATATCCCAGAATTAGCTCTTTGGGGACCGGGTTTTGGGCTTAGCATCCCAAGGTTAGGGTCGGTATAAAATGATCTCTTTCTGCTATTCTAATCAACTTTGTTCCCTTGGCCTGACTCGTGGTAAGCCAGTTGCACACGCGCACACACTAATCAATGAATAAGCAAATATCAATTTAATATATAAGCAACACATCCAATCTAGATATAACAAAAAGCAATAACAAAAATTCGGCCGGCTTCCTCCTCTACCGGACGACACAACTACAATATGCCTAGGAACACGCTGAAGGGGGTATCATTTAAAGATACTGTGCAATGGTCGCGAGAACTAGAGTTCCTAGAACCTGCGATGCTTTCTGAACTCAAGTTCTTGGATCCCCTAGACCGTGGGTCGGTTTAGGGTCAGACATGTAGTTATACTGAATGGGACCTCCTCCACTAGCGCTTGGGTTTGAATGTTCGGGCATCGTTGTTGCGACACGCACGTCGTTGGGTTCAGTGAATGATACGGACTTTGATCGTAAGGTGAGCAAAGAACTCGTTGGCCATTCCATATATCCCCTTCCCAACTTGCCGCTAACTTGAGCCGAGGATGGCGCTGGGGAAGCTGGAGGTGGTGTACCTGTAGGCTGCGCAGCGTTCGTTGCTGGAGGAGTTGGTGGAAGAGGAGGAGTTGGAAGAGAGGAGAGTAATATCGGTGTCGGCGACGTAACCGTTGGAACGGGCGCAGCAACCGTCCTCGACCCCGACGACCCATCTTTCCGCGTAACACCAGCAGGTAAGTTATTCGCCGTTGCGATCCAGGCCTCTTGCTGTGAAGAAGCCATCCTATCCCCAATATCAGTACACGCATTACTTCACCAACCACCAACCCATCAAAAAAGGGGGAAGCGAAGAGGACCGTGGAAACTCACTGGACATGCCCCTTATCCCCACTATTCCCCACACAAAGATCCACAGTAACATTCCCAAAATATTCCCTCTCGCAACTTAAACTACTCTCCCCCTTCCTTGTCTTATCCCACAAATACGCCATCAAGCACTTACTCACCCCATCGCAGAACGTCGGCGGACAATTCATCGTACCGGGATCCGCATCGAACGTCACACTGAGCCCGCCCTGGAACCCAGGGCACGCGTCGGCCTTGTCCTTGTACTGCTGGGGCGTGGCATTGAAGTCTGAAATATTATCGCGTGACCCGCAGTCGAGGAGTGAAACGTCGTAGTTGAGGCGATGGAAAGTATCACCCGGGGGCCCACCGCGCTCGGGATCTTTCACCAACGCGTATTCGATTTGAAGGATATCTGGGGCGGAGATGTTGGTCGTGGCGAGCTTGAAGGCGACGCCTTGGCCGGCTAATTTGTCTTCGGGTGCGCAGTACATGGTCTCTATGTTGTTGTTGATCCTGGGACATGTGACGCGCATGGGCTCCGCGTATCTTCCGCCTGCGGGGATGGGATGCATGGTTTGCTCTTCTTCGGTTCCCATGGGGTCTCCGTTCTCGCGCCGTCCGTGCAGATTCCATACCCCGACAGACCAGAGGTTGATGGGTTCCGGGCAGTGGTTGTTGAAGTTCCAGTAACCCCAGGCACTACCGTTGTCAGGGATACTGCCGTAGTAGGGGGGTTTGTTGGGGATGTAGTTTAGGTTGGCGGGGAGAGCGGGTGTGGTGAGGTTGTGGTAGGAGGCAGGGAGGATGTTGGCCCATTTCCGTGCTTGGCCTGGTGCTATGGCGGGAGGGGGTGTTGCTGGGTTTGGTGGTAACGTGTTATTAGAAGCCAGGGAGGCCGGAGGAGGAGGGTTGTTTGGTGGTGATATAGGCGTCGAAGCTGCCGGTGGCGGAGGCGGTGGCGGGACAGGATCTCTAGGTGCCGGTACGTTAGTGTTTGCAGCTTGGGTATCCAGTGAATTCGTATTCGATACCGCTGGGGCCGATGTAATAACCGGCCGGGGTACTGGCGTATGGGCGAACGTTGCGCCTATAATCTCAAGGATCACAAATCGTGGGCGCATGATGATTGTGCAAGTAGCCTATCTGTTCGTTGGGTACACAAAGGGTGATATTATATTGTAAAAGGAATGCTCCGGTTGAGAAATAAGTGTGAAGGAGAAAGGTTGCACATGGAACCATATTTATAATAAACTGTGTGTGAGTCTGCGTGACTCTTCAGGATAATAAGAATCATAGACGATACTGACTTCATGACAAGAAGAGTAACAGATGACTCGATTGTGGTGACTGAGAAATTTGGGAGTCAAAAATATAGAAAGTCATAAAAGGCAAATTGAAGAACTAAGGATAAGATTAAGAGAAAAATACAATAACATCCAGTACTGCATAGCCCCAGTCCCCGTTGCAGTCCACCACCATATTCTCTGCCACTGCCAAAACCCAAAAATCAGTGCACAGTCACATAAACCGTCGTGGTAACCGTAAGAGTCACCGTTTTTGGGACTGATGGATCCATCGACGTCGTCTTTGGCGGCAGCTTACTCATAATGTAACATTCCTCCGCCGAACTTACCGAATTAGTGAAGCATGTCACTAGCAGCGAAGTCGAAGTAGATGGTGCTGTCGACTGAGAGGAAAGCTCTGTAGGGCGAGTTATTGTCGGTGTGTCTAGACTGGGAGTGCTCATGGGTCCTGTGACTGGACCCGAGTCGGTCATAGAGGCTGAAGAGAGCGATGGAGATAACAAGCCTGATGAAATAGGTAGATCAGTGTGGCTCGGTACTGCACTAGACATAGAGAATGAGCTTGTAAGTACCAATGACAGACTCGATTCGTCCACAGGACGTGCAGTCGTTGTTGTCGTTGCTGATCTTGAAAGTGTCTTTGGTGGAAGACTTATCCAGCATTGCTCAACCTGGTTTGCTGAGTCGGTGCTACAAACTTCGTAGGCGGAAGAGCTGCTCAAGACTGGTGGCAGAGTATGGTTTGGAACTTCGTTGTCTGGTGAGGAGGTCGTGATCACTGAAGGAGATGCTGCGGGAGGCGACGAAGGGCTGCTCGAGATTTCTGGGACAGTATGACTTGGGACATCATTGTTTGATGACATGCTTGTGATTTCTGAAGGAGTTGCTACCGGAGGTGATGAAGGCTCTGAAGGATATGCCGACGAGGGGAGCATAGAAGGTGTGAAGGGAAGTGACGAAGAATCCGAAGGATATGCGGAGGAGGAGATTGCAGGTGTAAAAGAAGGTGACGCATCATCTAAAGGATATGCCGATGAGGTCATCGTAGGAGGCGTGAAAGTAGGCGACGAAGGATCTGGAGGTTGTTCGGATGCGGAAACCGTGAGCGGAGGTGACGAAGGATCCGAAGGATATACGAATGAGGAGACCATCGGAGGTGCCAAAGGGCGTGGGGAAGGCCCTGGAGGTTGTTCAGATGCGAATATCACAGAAGATGTGAACGGCGGCGAAAAGGGTGCCGAGAACGATGTGGATGAGGAAGTTATTGGAGGTGTGAAGATAGGCGACGAAGATTCCGAAGGGTATGGGGATGAAGAGATTGCAGGAGGTGTGAAAGGAGGTTCCGTTGGAGTAGCAGTAGTCATAGTACCGGTCGAGGCCCATTGATCATATACCGATTTCGCAGTGCTATTGCAGGGTCAGTTCTGCTTTCATTTCCGTGGCTTGTAAACTTACCCATTTCCTTGTTCCACACAAAGCTCAAGGTTCAAGTTCCCTCTATACTCTGCATGACACGCCAAGCTCATCTCTCCTTCCCTCGACCTATCGTAGTTGTATATGTCTTCGCAATAGCTCTTCCCATCGCAGTAAATCGGTCGACATAAACTCGAATTCGCGGTCCATAAAGCGAGTCCTCCTTGGTACCCAGGACAAATATCGATCTTCTTCTTGTTCCATGTTAGGTCCAAGACAGCCCCTTTGTCAGTGATATGGTCGCCAGAAGTTCCCTGGATAGGTTTGGCACAGTCGAGAAGCGAAATATCGTAATCTAGTCGCGGGAAATTATCGTGTCGAATTGGGGACTGGAGTAATGAATACTCGAGTTGCAGAATATCAGACCAGTTACCCTTATTCTTGGACAATTTGATAGATATTCCTTGACCTTCCAACTTCATAGTTGTGTTATCGATCCCTGGCGGCACTTGGGTCCCGTTGGGAAACGTCAAGAGGGATCCGTTGGGAAAGGTTTTGAGAGGAGTTACCATGCGGTAAGGTTCCTGCCAAGTCGTACCTTGCGGGATGCTGAATACTTCGTTTGAGCGGTCGTTAGTAGTACGCCAGGCCCCGACAGACATGCCATGAAGGTCGTAGGGGCAAGAATTTCTGATGACGGTCGACCCATAAAGAGCACCGGGATCGGTATCGTTAACGCTAAGATCTCTTGCGAATCGTAAGCCGTACGCGGGCAGCGAAAAGAGGAACGGTAGGCCCAAAAGTAACGTCGACTTCATAGTGGTAGTACGTGAAGCGTGGTGATCTCAAGAGTTTGGTACAAGGGGAAATATAACTGTAATAATTTGTGAAAGAGTACCAGCGCTGATAGAAAAACTGTTTTCGAATATCTGCTTTGATTGTTGTAGAGAGGAAGCTAAGCATCTATACTGGATGCATATTGGTCAAACTGGAGTGCTCACAATTTTGTGACTCTGACTTCTTGTAAGTAACGCTCCCAACGTGCGACTCATACCTTCAAGCATCATACCTTCAAGCATAACACCTCTATCATGACGTTATTTGCATTGACCCTATCTACGAACCTTACTTCATCTTCATCCCACCCTCGACATGGCGAAGCTAGTGGCGGAATGTTGGCGGAGCGACGATAACTGTAGGGATGTATCAAGCCCGAAGATAAAAGGAGGGTAAGCGCGTTGAAAGATACATGTTGCATGATGGGTTTCCTGTTGAAAGGGTGAACTGCAGAGCATGCGTGATGCGACTCATGGAAGGAAGGGCCATGACGTCATGTATTTCGGTGAAGAGTTCAGTCGCTCTATCGTTTTCGATTTCCAACTATTTGATAGAGAATATTGTTGAGATCGGAAATAAAGGTTAGAATCGGTACCGTGCCCGTGCGCGCAGCGACCCACGTCGCGCAACGATCCACGAACACCAAAACACCAGACAAATCCTAAACTTCAACGCGTCGTAACTCTACCACTATGGCACCAAT